>SNQJ01S0089087.1:2354-16354 GCA_010110895.2 Picea sitchensis | reverse complement strand
GTGTTGCAAAAAAATAGTAGAATTTAGTCATTGTTTCATGTCGTGACTAAAATTTTTAGTCACGTAGACATTTATTTGCCAAATTCTACTAGTGAAAGGTGCTAATGCCAAAAGTAATAAAATATTCCAATCCAAAGTCATATGATCATATTAGCTTAAGTTATAAGTTTGGGGAAAAAGTTCCCAAGGGGGGTTTCTTTGAGTGCCACATGGAAAGTTAAGGCCATGCATACTTAAACCTTGTTTTCAATGGAAACAATTTCCATTATGATCAATTTTGATTCCACACTTTGTTATTCCTTGTCATTGGTGACCAATTCCTATCAAGTTCATGCTAGAGGGTGAGCTATGAAATCTCTATAACCCTATGTTGTCTATGAATCCCTTGAATTCTAGGTGAATTATATTGGGGGATTAAGTGAAAATTTTTCATTAGGTTGCCTTGAAGAAGGCTAGATCCCTAGAGTGGAAAATGTTTGGGTGATTTCCCAAGGTGTGAAACATGGAGGGTGCCTAGAGACTCCTGAGTGCAACTAGATTTCTTTGAGCTGCAAATCTTTGAGACTTCTTAGGAAGCCTATGTTGGAGCCCTATGTACATTTTAAATCTTTATAGTATAATAGTGCACACACAGATTCTTTATAAAACATAAAGAAAACAATAGCATTCACACAGTACCAAATTTTTTATCTTAGAAACCCTTAAGCAGGAAAACCAACAAATGTCTAGAGCCACAACTCTAACTCTCATTGTATTAAATTCATTGTTTACAATACAATATAACTATGATTCTATGACATCCAAAACCCTAATCCATCAAATCATCTTAGATTCCTTAACTAGAATTATAATACAATGGGTTGAAAGTTAGCCTTAACAATGGTTAGCATGAGATACTAACTTTCCTCTAGATACAAATCTAGATTGAAACCACCTTTCAATCCCAGAGTATAACTTTGAATTTCTTATGATTAGCTAAGAGATCATCTTCCTCGAACGTAAGGAAAAAAGTTAACAACCCAAACCTTAAAGGAATTTGACAAGAGTAGAAGTTTATATGCTTATATAACAATAACAAATTGTTAAAAATAATTAAATTTTGTTTACACATAATAATACAATTACACGTTGAAATATTTAAATCATATCAATAAAAACTAAACCAACAATTATAAATATTATAATTTTTTTTCTATTTCAAAAAATAAAATAAAAAATATCCCTTTTTCCAAATAATACTTCATTTTCTATACCTACCACATGCCTTATTATTTGAATAAATCAACACTTTTCTCATATGTCTCTTAATGATATATGTATCAAATCTCTTGTTCATGTCCCTTCACCTATTTCCCTACCTAATATCCCTCCACTTGAAAGGGTCTCCTTCCCTCTGCCTCATTCTATTTACCTTTCAGAATAGCCCCGTAGCCCTCCTCTACCCTTGCTGACGAACACATTGATGGAACTTGGTTTTAGAGAACCTGAGGAGAACGATTCTACCCTCAACAATGTGCTAGACTCTTTGATACCATTCTTTAAAGATAATGAAGAGGCTATCAAGATACCTATCTTTAAAGGTAAGGCCCCTCTTTCTCCCTCTTCACTTGCAGAGACTTCCACTTCCAACCCCAAGCCAAAGAAAGTGAAATATTTTTCTTGGTCCAGAGGTTTAGGTATTGAAATCTCACCTATAAAAACCAGAAGTTGTTGGAAAAAGTTAACACAATCTACTATCTAGTTAGATGATACTTCCCTTCAACCACTGACATTGGGCCTCTTAGAGCATTAAAAGCCCTGGCGAGGGAAAAGTAATGTTAGTCCTCTCTTTAAATGTGAGAGGGATCGGAGGCACCCTCAAAGTTGCCTCAGTTCGTCGTCTTTTGGAACACATTCGTCCGGATATCATCCTCCTTCAGGAAACTCTGGTGAATGAGCAAAAAGCTAGGGATTTCATCCACCACTTTAGACCATCTTGGCTGACAAGTGCAATAAGCTCAGCGGGTACCTATGGGGGTCTCTTAGCAGCTTGGGATCCTGCTCTTTTTTCTCTGGACTCATACCTCAATGTGGGGGTCATTCTGCTATCTGGGAAATGTCTTGCACATAACCGAGAAATTGCATTTCTAAATGTTTACGTCCCTTGCAAGGACACAATTTCCTTTTGGAAGAAAGTGAATGATAGTGGTATTCTTACTATTAAAAATCTGATTGTAGCTGGAGATCTCAACATTATTATGTTAGCTGATGAAAACTAGGGAGGGAATCCGATTTCAGATATTTTTGAATGTTTCTACAGAGAGGTCTTTTCTAAAAACGGTTTAATTGATGTTAAACTGGCTAAAGTAGTGCGGACTTGGAGAAATGGGCACTTGGGACAAGATTCTATTTCTAGGAGGTTGGATAGGTTTTTGGTTTTTGAAGATCTCTTAATTGCTTCGGGACTGTATAATTCATGGGTTGAACTCCTGTTCATTTCTGATCATGTGCCCATATTACTCCAACTGGAGTTGCCACCAAACTACACAATTTACCCTTTTAAATTCAACCCACAGTGGATTTCGAAAGATGGGTTTGGGGAACTTGTTTTTAAGGTTTGGAATGATCCAATGTTTCTGACTGAAAATGGAAAACAATGCAGAATCCTTTGGAAATTGAAGGAACTAAAAAGAATAACAAAAATTTGGCTTAAAGTTCTAGTGAAGAAAAAAAAGAGAAATTAGTGGCCTTGGAATCTGAAATTAAGGATAAAAACAATTTGCTGGAAAGTGATATTTCAAACAATGCTTTGGCTGTGTCTCTTCGGTTTTTGGAAGGCGAAAGAAATGAGATTCTTAAAAGTGAAGAGTACCAATGGCGGCTGAGAAGTCGAGCACTGTGGCTGAGTGGCGGTGACAAAAATTCTAAATTTTTTCATAGTTACGCTAGTGCCAAAAGAGTGCAGAAACATATTTGGAAAATAAAACTTGGGTTTGATTGTATTGCTACCGAACATAATTCTATAAAGGAGGTAACTATTCATTATTTTAAGGATTTATTCAAGTCTTCGAATGAGCAGGTAATGCCCGATCAATGCAAGCTCGTAGAATCTCACCCTCAGATGATGAATGAGGAGTAAGCCTCCAACTTATGTCAGCCTGTTACATTGGAGGAAGTGAAAGAGGTCCTGTTTCTTTTTAAGAAAGAAAAATGTCTAGGTCCCGATGGTTGGACAGCTGAACTCTTTACCTACTTTTTTGATCTCGTCGAAGACTATCTTCTGGCGATGGTGGAAGAATCCATAATTTTAGGTGTTATCCCAGGAGGCCTAAATGCTACCTTCCTGACTTTGATTCCTAAGGAAAATAACCCATCCTCCTTTGATGATTTTCGCCCCATTTCTCTTTGCAACCTCTGCTACAAAATTATATCCAAAATTATCACTATTCGCCTAAAACCGCTCCTCTCGAAGGCTCTATCCTTAGAAAAGATGGGTTTCCCAAAAGGCAGACGCATTCAAGACGTGATAGGTACAACCCATGAGAGCATGCATAATATTAAGAAAAAAATCCTGAAATCCCTTGTATTAAAACTGGATTTAAAGGAAGCATATGACGGTGTTGATAGGGATTTCCTAAGAATGATTCTTCTAAAAATTGGAACAGGGCTACATATGACTAACTGGATAATGTCATGTGTTATTTCAACCTCCTTTGCAGTGTTAATTAACGGAGAAACTACAAAATTTTTCATAAGTGGAAGGGGTATTCGTCAAGGTTGCCCATTGTTGCCTTTGCTCTTCATCCTAGTGATGGAAGGCCTTAGCTTATTATTGAAAAACAGATTGGAAAGAGGTACATTCACAGGAATAAAAGTGTCAAAGATTGTTAAAATTCTACACCTCCTTTTTGTGGATGATGTATTAATTCTGTCAAAGGTGAGTCTTAGCGAATGGCTAGAAATCATGAAATTGATTGACTTATTTTGCAAAGCATCTGGGTTTTCATTAAACCCTACAAAGACCATTGTGTTGTTTGAAGGCCTATTGAAGGCTGAATTGGTTCCTTTTAAACAAATTCTTCCTTTTACCTTTAGCCCACTCTCGGGAGGTTTCAAGTATTTAGGTTACCAACTAAAGACAGGGGTGCAACACACAAGTGATTGGGACTGGATTATTACTAAATTAACAAAGAAGACGGGGACTTGGTACAACCAATGGTTGTCATTAGGAGGCAGATTCATCTTGGTAAAAGCCGTTCTAGAGGCCCAACCGGTCTTTTGGATGTCACTGGAAGCATTACCCTATTCGGTTATAAATCGGATTAGAAGAGTTATGTTAAACTTCCTCTGGAATGGGCACTCGACAAAAAATCACTATCATTTATGCAGGTGGGAAGTCATAGCGAGACCAAAGTAGCTTGAGGGCTGGGGTCTGAGTAACCTCTCTATTTTTAATAAATCACTAATTACCTCCTCACTGTGGCGGGTAATAAATGAAGACAGCCTTTGGCACAGAATAATCATGGAAAAATGCCTTCAAAACTATCCACTCATCAATTGGATCAAGGAATCGAGGCACTTATCAAATTCCACCTCACAATTTTGGTCTAGTCTTGTACGCACAGTCCCTATTATTCTTCACTGGATCAGTTGGCATCCAGGAGAAGGGCACGATATCATGATAGGTAAGGAAAAAATTCTCAGACTGGGAGAAAGAGCTATCCTTCCATCTGATTTAATTAACCATATCAATAAAAAAGGTATTTTTTGCCTATCTCATGCAATGATAGTAAGAAACCCAGTCACGGCTACACTGATTTGGGTGTCAAGTGATGATCTGTAGTTGATAGATCTGCGAGCATTTGCCTGGAAATATTTTACAACAGATTTAAATGGTGTTGGCATAACTATAAATCCAAATATGAAAGACGTTTTGATGTGGTCGAGCGATGGAAAAAACGTGGATTTCTCTGTCAGAAATGTATACGATGCCATCTTGGCCTCACATTTTCGACCAGTGAAAAACGGTTGGCAAAGAAATTTATGGAAGTGGCGACTTCCTTTGAAGGTAAACCTTTTCTTTTGGCTGGCTAATCATAATAAATTCCTAACCTGGGACAATTTACAACGGAAAGGGAAAGTTGGACCGATGGCAGAAAATTCAAAGCATATTTTCATTGTCTACGTCTTCACCAGATCAGTTTGGGAAAAGAGTGCTAAAATGCTAAATTGTAATTTCCTTTAGGATGACCAGTCTCTCATGGAAAATATGGACAATTGGGTTCTGAATAAAAACTTTTCTAAAAGACTGTCGATTATAACCTTCTGAATTATTTGGAAAGAGAGAAACAAGACTTTATATGACAACTGGCGTCCAAATGGTTGGGCTGTGGTGTATAATATTCTAGATATTCTAAATATTTATCCTCCAGTCAGCGATGAGAAGGGATTAAGACTGAGTTCGATTTTAAGGATGAATGGATATGCTTTAACCTTTTTTGATGGGGTGGCGTTAGTAGGAGGATCCAACTATGGAGCGGGGGGAGCTATAAAATGCCCAAAGTCACAAGCTTATCGATGGATTTTTAATTGTGGTGATGGAACAAACACAAAAACCGATTTATTAGGAGCATGGGCTACGCTTACTGTGACAAAGCTGTTGGATCTTCATTATATTTAGGTTTTGGGGGACTCAAAAAGTTGTCATTCAGTGGCTTAAATAGAAAGGGGCGCTACAAACTATTAGTATTGAAGGATGGAAAAGTAGAATAAAGGAATTGATTCCCACTTTTAAAGGCATTCATTTTCAACATATCTACCGAGAAGCAAATGGGGAGGCCAACCAACTATCTAAGAAAGCCCTCACAACCCCAAAAGGAAGGATTTCCTATTACTTCTGGGATGGCGAAAAGGCTGGTCTCACTTTCCAAGTGGATGTCTTTTAAGTTCTCCTTAAAACTTTCTCCTTCGATTGATATTTTCCGATGCAGTCCCTTCCTATGGGCACTAGAATTCTCTTGCCTTTTCTTATAAGTTTCAGATTATATTTTGATGTATTTGGAGGTTGCTTTCACCTCATGATAGGGTATGCTTGGATAGTGAGAAGGTTATTCTACCAAAAACCTTGCTGATTTTGACATTGATATTTTTTGACTACCAATTTCAATTTTGCTCATTTCTGAAGATATTTTTAAAATTATTATTAATACAATTTTATGAGAAAATTTTCATTTGGAAAAAAAATGCTTTTAAAATATATTATGCTATTTAGTTATTCAAATTTCCTTTAATAATTAAGGTATTCCCATTCCAATAAGTTTATAAAAATTGAATCGAGTAGTACTGTATGAGTTTATAACACATTTAAATAACTAACCCCAATATCTAGCTTTATAAATGTAAGTCTTTGGAGTTTTCTTAAGTTTATATTTACTTTTAAGAGGGGCCTTCCTATTTACATTGTGATATTTGGATTAAGTTTATGATGGATGTGTATGTTTTCCCAAATAATTTTTAACAGTGATCACATGAAGGAAAGGCATTCAAATCTGGTTGAGCATGCTTATATATGGTCAACTATTTTTAAGGGGTGTACTTCAAAAATGGTAAACTATCACTAATGCAATTTAGTATTAATTTATGATATCTTAGTTATTTAAAGTTGTGCCAAATTTTGTAAAGATATCTTCATTTTATTATGATGTATTTTATATATTATATTAATATTACCTTTTATAATATTATATTAATATTAATTTATAATTTACTTTGATTTTTAGTTTGAATATTATTATTTTTTTTAATGTACAATTTTAAGAATAAATGAAAAATATATGTTATAATTTATATGGAAGCATTTAAATAAGGTTTTTGATGAGCATAAAAATAACTATCGAAAAAACTGTCAAATTATTATTCTTGGACAATAATCCATTTCTTTGAATAACAAGAGTTGCATGGTAGCTTAGTCCCTACTTCTTGGAGGTTTAGAAGGACAGGTTTAAAAATTGATAACCATTATTATTTAAAACTATAACAAATCTAAAATAATAATCATTATTTAAATACTTACATTTAGCATTAAAGGGGAAGGTAAACAAAGTCTTTATTTTCATTTATGTATTTAGTTGTTTGCCCTCTTTTTTGGGGGGTCTTGCTCTCATATTTTATTTATTTTATGTATAGGTTTAATGAAAACATTTTGGGGGTTTTGCTCTCATATTTTATTTATTTTATGTATATGTTTAATGAAAACAAAAAACTAATAACCATGAAGGAACAATAAAAACTCAAACTCTTCCACAGTGTCCAAAAACAATGTTAAAACCCTTGCAACTAAATAAGCTTCAAAATAAATAGACTTATTTGAAGAAAAAAGCTTGAAATGAGGATAAGAAATTCTAGTTGTATTTGTATAAAACACATGTAAATGACTATACTTTTTTCTTATGATATTATTTTGACTGTTTTGGTTTATGTATTTAGGGAAATATGTTTTCCCTTTAAGGGAAACATGGGTATCCTAATGCGTCTCTATAATATAAACCCTGATATGGTAAAGGGATGACATGAAAATTGAAATATGTGGGGAATGGTGATAGAGCAATTGCCCTTTGGATTTACACAAGAGACTACCTCGCAAAATTAGGTGTTAACAAAGAACCTTCCTACAATTTTTTTTTTTTTTTTAAGAAAAGAAGGAAGAACCTTCATACTAATTACAATTACAACAATTTTAGAGATAAAACCTAAAACTCCATAGGATTACTATTATTTGTTTGAAATGGGAAGGTAGAAATGATGAAGCATGGATAATGGCATATACATTTGTTTTTAAAATACAATGTCTTTAGCTTGGTAATAATAGGGTAGTTGATTTTGCCATTTTATCAATATGTATAATAAAAGTTTTTATTTTTTTATATAATTAAAATTAATTTGTTTTAATAAAAATTGAAAAAATAAATCAATCTCTCCTTTATGGATAATAATATCGAGTACTTGTAATATAACTTTATTATTAATTACAACTCTTAAAATAAATAACCATCAAACCAACCTTTATAAACAAGTACGTGTGAGTGTTGGGTGCACTTAAGAATTATCATTAGTTACAACTCTTAAAATAAATAACTGTCAAACCAACCTTTATAAACAAGTACATGTAAGTGTTGGGTGCACTTAAGAATATGCACTATGATGTATTTTTGACTAGAAAGTATGCTCTTGCATGTTATTTGGATTGGCAGCGGCGCTACTAGTGAATCAGATGAAGCCAAAATAGAAGGCTGGTACATTTGCATTTATTCATTTGTAATAAAGGAGTTGCTCCTCCACGTGACTCACGGTGATCTCCTTCGTGTGAGACAATACATCCAAATATGGTAAGTTATTACATTTATTTCCTTACATCCTTCAGCCTTTCCGCGACAATAAGAAGTTCACTTTTTCAGTGAATCACATTTTAGAAAAATGTTTAAATTTTTTTTAAAAGATCAAGCTGTAATGTTATACTTTGGGAAAAACGCAATTTTTTTCTGTCAAACTCAAACTAATGGAGAGTCAACGAAATACCGATTGCTATAGTCCATGCCGAAGGCAGGGAATAATAATATCATTTCTTTATACGACTGAAAGAAATATATCCATATAGGCTAATACCAAAAAACAAAATGTAAGTATTTATAACAGGTCTAGAACTTCTTCACATATAAAGTAAAACAAAATGACATCAAAATTTTAAGCATCCCCTTTTAGGGTGAGATCTTTTATTGTGGAAAATCTCATCAATCAAACTTAATAATCTATGGATTTGAAGATGCTTGGATGATGAAATATTTCCTCGTCCTCCTTTGTAGTGAAGTACATGTGTGCATACTTAGAGATTGCTTATAAAACTCATCGAATTCGAACATTTAGTTCTATATATGTATTCAAAATACATAAAAATTTCTTTGAATGCCTTAATTCTTTTTAAAATTTTACAGTAGGTCAAAATTTGGAGGTTTACTTTACCATTAATATAATCAATGATTAGTCTTGAGTTTCTTAGGATTTGGATTTTCAAAGTTCCTTTTTCTATAGCTACTCTCAATAGTATTCACAAAACGTTCATATCTGGTCAACTAATTGTCCCTTCTTTAAAAGCATCTTTGAAGCAAATTTTGCAATCTTTATGAAAATGAAATGTTGGTCATATTGCACGTAGGTAAGAAATGGAACCCTTAGTAGGAAGATGCTTCAAGGTGAAACAACTCATGATAGTCTGAAGTATTTCTTAGAACAATGATTATCTTCGTAATGAAAAAAAAATGGGCTACAAAGATGTTAGGTTATGACTTTGAAATTATCTAAAAAAAGGAAAAAAAAATGTGGTGGAAGATGCACTTTCAAGGAAAGAAAAAGACACAAAGGGATTACTTTGTGCTATTTCCATTCCACAATATGATTAGGGAGAATAAGAAAGGATAGACTGGAAGCAATATCAGAAGGTATGTGAGATCATTCAAAAACTATAAGAGTACTTGAATGTATTGGATACATTTGTGTGGAGGAATGATTCACCATGGTATCAAGATTACCCATATTTATGCAAGAATTCCTAGCTTAAGCAGAAGGTCCTTTTGGAATTGCACACTTCTCCAATAGGAGGACATTCAGGGTTCCTAAAAACGTACCATAGGATCAAGAAGAATTTTTTCTAGGAAGCTCTTAAAACTATCATAAGTTTGTGGCTGAATGTTTGGTTTGCCAATAGAATAAGGGAGAGATAATCAAGACCATGGTTCTTCTACGACCATTAGCTATACCAAAACAATGTTTGTAAGGGGTCTCAATGGATTTCAATATAGGTCTACCGAATTGTGAAGGAAATAATGTCATCATGGTAGTGGTGGATCGGCTCATAAAGTATGCCCATTTTTACTCTCTTTTGCATCATTTTAAAGAAAACATAGTAGTTGCAACATTCATGGAAACAATTAATAAGATACATGGAATCCCAAATATTATTGTAAGTGATAAAGATCCAATTTTTACTGGTAATTTTTGGACTGAATTATTTTCTTATTTTGGTACTAAACTGGTTCATAACTCCTCTTACCATCCTCAATTTGATGGGCAAACTAAGGTTGTGAATACATGTCTAGAAGGGTATCTTTATTGATTTTCATATAATAAATAGGCATAATGATCCAAGCGGTTTCCCTTGGAAAAATGGTGTTAAAATACATACTTCCATACTTAATAAAAAAGGTCCCAATTTATGGCACTTTATGGCTATCATCCTCCATCTGTCACATCACTCTTGAAAGGGAAAGTGAAGGTTCGAGAATTGGAGGATTACATAGAGCACCAAGAAGAGGTTGTTCAACTATTGACAAAAACATTTACTATAGCACAAAATAGGATGAAATGACAAACATATAAACATCACAACAAAAGGGAATTTAAAGTGGGGGATTGAGTATTTCTGAGGCTACAACCATACAAATTGATGTCCCTCAAGCAAAAAAGGAAGGATAATAAATTAGCGCCCAAGTACTATGGTCCCTATAAAGTGTTGTACATGAATAGAAGTATGGCTTACAAATTGGAGTTGCCTCCATCTTCACGTGTACATCCAATTCTCCATGTTTCTTTCTTAAAGTAGGTAATTGATGACAATATCCCAATTTAGACTATTTTACCAAAGATTAATGAATAAGGTAAAATCATACTAGAAATGAAAACAATCCTTGAAACATAGATAAGAAACTATAAAATCAAGTAATCACTAAGTACCTCATCAAGTGAAAGAACCTACTAGTAAAAGAGGTGACATTGGAAGATGCATTCTTCATGTAGAAACATCCACAACTAATCAAGTTTTGAAGGAAACACCTGCTTGAAGGGGAGGGGCATGTTAAGTCCTAGATATCGAGTTATTACATTTATATTGTTATATTAGTGTTGTCGTTATTGGTTATCTAGTCCCTTTAATGTTTAGCTAGACCCTTTCACTATAATTGTACCATTTTTATCCTATATATACCGAGGATACCTAGCTTTAGATATCATCTCATTTTTTTCTTTTGTTATATCGTAAAGGGAGGTTACCCCCTTGAAGGGGTTTCCCATTCATTTTCTATCTCATTCTCAAGGCATAGAGTTACTTCTCTTTCTATTTTTATGTTATTTGGTTGTTTGGTGTGTAACATTCCAAAGCTATTGTTTGGTCTTGTAAAAAGAATAAGGTGGTTTCTTTATCGATCATAGAAGATAAATATCATGGTGTAGTGCATGTTGAAATAAAGGCTATGTGGACTCAACATTTCATGGGAAAACTTGGTTTTCCAATCATGACATCAACTGTGGTATATTGTAGAAATCAAAGTGTAACACAAGTTGCAGAGAATCTTGTTGCACACAATAAAATGAAGCACGTGTGGAGCTTTATGCTCATTGTTTGAGATAGTTAATGCAAGAAAATGTTGTAAAACTTTTTTTTTGCAGGATGCATGATCAAGTTGTGGATATTTTTATGAATCCTTTCTTGGAAGCTAAGTTTGTGAAACTTTGGGCTATGCTTGGACTTCAAGATGTTGCAATTATGGTGTGTGTCGGGGGGGGGTATAAAGTAATTTCACATCCTAAATCTCTAGAGTGCTGTGTTGAAGGTGGGGTGTTGGAAAAATAATCCATGTAGGTTCATCACACCTTTATATCTTCAAGAGGTAATAAATTGACAACCAACAATCAACTAGAAGAGTCCACTAAGAGGTCGATTGAGTGGTCAATTGAGAAGTTGACTGAGTGGACAACAAAGCGATTGACTAGATGGTCAACTAAGCAATCGGTTGGGTATAAAAAAATAGTTTGTTGGTGCTAAGATCAAGGTAAAAATTAAGGAGCTTATTATGCTCCCTAACCAATCTATGTGGACCTTGTCTTCCTCAATTTAAGGGTGTTGGTTACATATTGGTGCTATATAGTATGCCCCTATGGGTCGATCTCTAAGTAAGTGATTGGTGAATATGTGATATGTATGATGGGTTATGCTCAATTGTTTTTAAGTGTCATAATTGTGTCTTTAAACACCACCTCTCTCTTGGAATACTAGTTCTTAGATCTACCCAGTCCTTTGATTCTCCAACGAATTTCATAAGAGGTGCTTCTCCCAACAATAGTGATTCCTCTTTCAATATAGCAAGACATTTGAGAATTGAATTTTTTCTATTTTATCTATATTTGCAGAATGTGGTGATGCTATTCACCCCCCTCAAACATTTCATTTTCAGAATGCCCAAAATGCTTAAAGGCCACAAAATTTTTCTCCAAGATAGTAATGCATTGATTCATGTTCTAGTCAAGGATTGTTTTACCTTTAGAAAACAATTTAGGTACTAGAGTGCATACATTTTCCCTATTTCTACCAATGAGGGAGGTGTTACCTCTAACCAAGGATTTACTTATTTTACTCTTGCAATGATTGGCTTGCTTCTGTTTGTACTTTTTCAACCTTTGAAGTGAAATAATGCATATGGATTCTTAAGAAAAATAGAAACAACAACAATGGCACAGACACAATACATAGAGATTTACCCTACAAACCCTTAACTATAAAAACTAGTAAAACTTAGAGCTACATATCTATATTCTTCATTGTATAAACTTGACTATACATAATAAAATATTTAGATATTACATGGCATCCAAAAACCAAATCCATTAACCTGAATTAAATTACAACCCTATTCCTTAACCAAGATTAGATTACAATGGAATGAAAAACCAATGGCTAAGAAAACACAAATTAAGCCAAAAGGGACACCCTCCCAGTGTGGCCAATGCATATGAACAATGCATGGAGGTAACCATGCAAAGAATATAACACATTCCCAACTTTCTTCCACTTGTTGTTTTCTTTAAAAACAAGGGGGCCTAAGTTTTATAAGATCAACAATTTAGGAAAACAATGCTCATTACTTCTCTACTCGAAGAGAAATTCTCAGTACTAACATACTTCATCAATGAGTCTACAACATTCTTCAAAGTGTCAACCTTCACCAACAACACCTTCTTGTCTTCAACCATTTCTATCACAAAGTGGTACTGAACATAAATATTCTTCATTTTAGAATGATAAGAAGGGTTCTTTGCTAGAAATATTGCACTTTGACTCTCATAGTCTAACCTTACCAACTGTTGTACAAACCCAATACCTAAACACAATCCCTATAACCATATAGCTTTCTTACCTGCATGGGTGGTTGTCATGTATTCAACTTCTATAGATGAGAGTACAGATACAACTTGTCTCTTTCTCATCCAACTGATTTTTCCTCTAAATATGTTAAACACATAACCACTTGTAGATCTGTGATCCATATCTCCATCCTAGCATGTGTCAACAAATCCGTGTACATCTAACACTTTGTCTAGTCTAGGTCTTTGTTGGTAGCAAACTTCATAATCTATAGTGCCATGCAAATTCCTTGAAACCCTCTTTACAACTATCCAATTCTCCTTCCATGGTTTTGACATCATATACCTGCTCAAAAATCCCACTACATGGGCAATGTCTGATCTAGTATAGACCATTGCATATATCAAACTTCCAGCAACACCAACATAGGGAACATGGGACATGTCCTCTTGCTCTTCTTATGTCTTGGAACACTGATCTACAGATAAAATTACACCCGCAAGAATAAGGACCTTGATTGGTTTAGATTCATGCTTATTAAATCTTTGCAATACTATCTCTACATATTTCCTCTAATTCAATCGGAGTTTCATGTTTGCCCCATCTCTTTTAATTTCCATGCTCAAAATAAAATTTGCAGCACCAAGAACTTTCATATCAAATTTAAAAGACAATTGGGTTTTGACATCCTAGATGATTTCCTTGTTAGTCAACATACAAGACCACACAAATAGAATGATTACCAACTAGCTTGAAATACACACAATGATCATATTTACTTCTTCAGAAACCAAATCCCAATATATAAGTATCAAACTTTTGATACACATTGTTA
>SNQJ01S0089086.1:16173-26584 GCA_010110895.2 Picea sitchensis | reverse complement strand
ACTGGTGATGTGATTTTCTCAGTTAAATTTTTTCTTGCTCTGTAATCATCTTGTTTTTCTGAAACTAATCTTTAAGAGTCACGTATGTCTCAGGATTTATCTCTGATACCCTGTTTCCGATTCTAAAAGATTTAAATGTTTATATTCTGATGTTTTCGATTAAGGAATTCTTAACTGCTTCTTAGCCGAATTTATCCTTCTCACCCTTTCTTCTGTCCATCATTTAAGCTGCAAAAGATCCAGTGAGTATATCATCTCGCCCTGTGGAAGTCATCTTACCTCGTTTATGGTTGTATTTCATTCCTAATTAATTACAGACCCCATAGCCCAATGGATGTGTAAACTGTCTCAACCAATTTATAAACCCTTTTTACAACAAAACCCATGTTCTTCATAACTAGCCTAATATTTTTGCAAACAAAGCTAAATCTAAAAGAGAGATCCCTCTCTGAGTCTTGGAGGGCTAGATCCAAGACTTGAAGCGGTTTTGATGTTGCCTCTGTGATTGTCTTTCAGCCTTGGGAAAATTACAGAGCGCTAACACCTCCTATCCCCCGAATCTTCAAAGAGAGCAAAAGCATCATTTGGCCCTTGCCAGGGCCTTCATTTATCTAAGGGCCCCTGTGTCCGGGGAAGATTGAGGAAAAACGTCAGAATTACTACTAGAAGCCACCTGCTTCTTTCTAGCGCTTCTAGTCTTAATAGGAGATAGTTCGTAAGCAATGTTGCGTGACCAAGAAAAATATTTATGCCCCTTACCTATAGCTGAGGAAGAGCCAACATCTCCACTAATTTCAATAGTTTCTTTGCCCAGGAAGATTGGCAAAGGAATCAGATTACTAGCCTCACTAATGTTTGGTACTAAGGAATCAAGGGCTGCTGTGAGGGCAGGGTCAAGCTCCTCTGACTCCCTAAAACCAACCAATATAGTAGTGTTGGGAGCGACTCGTTCATCAATATGACTTCAGGCCCAGGGCCCAAATCTGTGGAGAGTGCTAAGGTAGGGGAAGGGAGGGATAAGGTTGAGGGTTGTTAGGGTTCAAAAGCTAGAAAGGTAGTAGGCTGTGAAGAAGGCTCAGTTGAAAATGGAGTGGAAAGAGGAGGGGAAGCAAGGAAAGAATCCACTCTAGTATGGTTAGGTGAGGGGTCAGCCGACCCAGATAAAGTAGTTATGATTAAAGGAGAAGAAGCTAGAAACCTATCTAACTTATTCAGAGCCTCCTTCTCCTCAGTAGATAAGGACTTAAACAGGGAAGGGTAGAGAAGTTGTATCTTACCAGTTAAACTAGATCTCGGCTCAAAGGTAGTAGAGGCTAGCTCACCAGTCGAGTCGTGAAAAAAACTCAAAGAAGGATCAACATCTGTATAATCCGAAGGGCTTCTCTGTAGGTTAGAGTCTTCAGAAGAATTTTCGATCACAAACCCTGGACAGTCCCATCGGAGGTGACCCATTTGGCGACAGTTGTTGCAGCGAAAAGGCACTCCGAGATAATCGATCTTTTGTGCTATCCTCCTGCCTCTCCACTCTATCTCCAAAGTTTCCGGCAGCCCACTATAAATGTCCACCTCCCCAAGTAAATTGCCTATTTTCCTCCCAGGGTTAGAAAGAAACTTTGAATCCAGTGATATAAATTTCCCCAAAGAGTTGCCAATATCCCTTAAGGCTCCTTCATTCCAAAGATACAGTGGGAGACCTGGTAAGAGTACCCAAAGGTGCCTATACTGGAAGTGGTCATTATCCGGGGTGAAAGCAATTCCCCAATGTTTGAACATCAGACTGCTCCCCCCAAATACCCACAGAGAGCTCAAAAGGAGAGTTATATCCTCAGGAGAAGAACAAATAAAACCAATCCAGCCTTTTGTGAAAAAGATAATCTCAATAAGGTAGCCTAGGAGGGGTAACCACTGGGCTTTAATCCAGTTTTCCAGAGAAATTTTACTCAGTGATTTGTAGGAGATCCGACCAACAAGGCCACAGAGTGTCATTCTATAGGTCTGTTCTAAGCCCACATCGCTACCTATCACCAAACGTTTTTCCTTCCTATTTGTTTTCCAAATCTTTCTAGAGCAAGGGTTGAACTGCACTTGTACACCAGGTTCCTTGTGTCCCCTCCGAGTGGGAGAAGGATCATAGTGATCTTTGTTGTTCAGGGTCGAGATATAGTTAGTGAAAGGGTTTCCTGAGGGCACGTTAACAGGTTCAAGTGAAGGAGGACTGAGTAAAGCGAAAAGAGGAGGGCAAGCCAAGGAACTAGATGAGGGGAAAGACCAGTTAATAGAATATGTAGTGCCCCCAGGAATCTTTTTAACCTGTCCACCTTGTCAAAGAGGCCCACTTGTTTCCAAGTATTCTCATCTTCCGGATTCATCAATGAAGCGAACTTTCCTTCCAGTGTGTTGTTGGTGAGACTGTTCATGATGGCCCACCTATTGCCTCACAATCTGACACACTTGAAGTTTACAAGCACACTCTCCGAGTAGATATAATAAACCGGTTCTGATCATAAGAAATCCCTGTCTCCATTCCACTCCAGCACCAGTAAATGACAAGAGGTCTTTGTATCTCGGGAACAGGGAAGGGAAGCAAAACTACAGAGCACAAGGCGACAAAGACTAAGAAAACTACAGTGCTCAAGGCAACAAAACTACAGAACAGTGACCGGTAAAAAAACAAAAACCAGTTCTGATCACAAGTAATTCCTGTCTCCCTTCAAAACGCCAGCACAGTAAAGACAGGAAGGGTCTTTGTAGCTCGAGAACTGGGAAGGAAGTAAAACTACAGAGCACAAGGCGACAAAAACGAAAAAAAACTCCAGAGCTCAAAGGTGAAAAAACTACGGAGCAGCGACCGAGAAACAAGGAGGCAAGTAGAGCTAAAGGAAGAATAAACCAAGTAAAACGGACAAAAAACACACCACAGATAGGAGAGACCACTAAACTCACTGAATCTCCTTTGATACTTGATAGATTCCAATATTAAAAATTGCATATCTCCCTCCCTATACTAAACTGTATAATACACCTCTCCAAGCAATTAAAATTTTAGATAAATCTTTTATAGTCTGTCTCTATGAATTATCAATATATTAGGTTCTTCAGTTTGTATTCTTATATCTGCTTTTGGCTAATATTAAGTTCATAAATTTTCCACTATTATATAATAGTAACAAGGTTGGGTTACAATACTATGATGTAATCGAACTAATAGTTTGTGTATGCCAGATTTAGTTAAGCAATCACATATGATTCAAATTTCATGTGCTTTTATAGCTGAGAGGAATGGAGTGCTCACAGGAATTAAGTATGCTATTTATAAACATAATTTTAAAATAAAATATTTGATTTTAAATTTGATCCCCAGTTATGGAATTTATGTTAATGGTTAAATTTGACATCTAAACATCACTGCATTTTGATCTATATAAAACACCGGTAAAACAATCAACCCATCTTTATAACAGAAAATGGTAATAAAATCACGCTGCAGGTTGTCATTTCATTAATGGTTTCAATGGATAAGTAAGAGATAAGTATTTATAATATAAAATGGGAAGAAAATCATATTAGAGGTTTTATTTCATTAATGATTTTAATAGATAAGAGATTAGCACAGCAGCTAAATATTAGCTGATGATGAATGTCGAAAGGCTAATAAGATGAAAAGAATCTTTAAAAGAATATATTAAATTTTATTATTGATTAACAAATAAACGATTGCGCTTTATTTATATGGTGTTAATATTTTAATTTTTGTTAATCACTTACGTGGCAATCAGTTAGCTATCAAAGTAATTTTTAAATATGATTAGGTAAATGTAAAAATGTAAACACATAAACTGATGTCTTTATAATAGCTAGGAAGTTAATGATTGAAATCACAGCCATTTATTTTGTGTGACTACTAAGAATATTCTAGCCATATTTAATCTTGTCCATAGAAAACTTATGAAGCACTAAACCCCTATTAAATCTGCCCATTATCAATAGGTGTACGCCTTTCGACGTAATAAATATCTGATTCAAATTTGATTTTATGTATTTAAATAGGAGTCAATGACTTCCCTGTCAGGACTGAGACTCATCGCTTGATGAAGCGCTAAATGGTACATAGCGTATAAAAAATTTCTTTGAAAATTTATGGTACTTACTTGAGGCTATAAGGTATTTGTGAAGCACTATTCTCATATATTGCAGTTCATTCTAGTGTAAGGGGAAAACATAAAATTTCAGATGTTCCACTTATATGGATGAATGACATTGCATCATCCTTCTTAAGGATTATTAGACAATTAAAGATTACAGTATGATGTCTCTGTGATAATGCAGGGAAGGTTCAGATATCCTTGGATTTTATGGGTGGTTTCTTATGGATAACTTTGAATGGTTCTTAGGCTATACATGTCAATTTGATTTTCATTATATCGACTTTAAATTTGGTTTAAGAAGGTATCCTAAAGCATATGCTCATTGGGATAAAAGATTCTTGTTGAAATGATTGGTATACAAGGTTTCTAGAATAATAATGAAAAGCTTCGACATTAATGTTTTTAAATTGATGTTATGCAATTTTTTTAAATTTTATTATTATTATTATTATTTAAAATTTTAATATTATTATTGATGATGTTTTTCAATTATTATTATTTATATAATTTTATAATAATGGTAAATTTTACTATTATAAGATGATGTTTTTCAATTATTATTATTTATATAATTTTATAATAATAATAAATTTTACTATTATTATAAGATGATGTTTTTCAATTATTATTATTTATATAATTTTATAATAATGGTAAATTTTACTATTATAGTTATTTATATTAATATAAATTTATTTTAATTTATATTTATTAAATAATGTGAATAATTAAAAAGCAATCAATTGTAAATTTATTCATCCTTAAAAATATATCATTAGTCCATTGAGTCTGAGTTAGGTTGGTCATAATTTTTACTTTCCAAAAAAAAAATATGTCATTTATCATAACTAGCAATAATTAAGAGAGAGCTATCAAACTTATAAACTAGATTCTTAGCAGGAATAAAACAAGACAATTTATATTGGTTGTGCTTTATCATGGATTTTCATGGGTCCCTCAAAACTCTGACCTCACACACGACTCTCCACCTTAAAGTCGGATCCACCTGTAGTTGATCAATGCTAGCAAGGCTCTGGCAACCAACCCTGAGTGGACTCTCCACAACTCTATTACATTCTAGATCCAAATTTTGCAATTTCTTCAAGGCACCCTCATTGCCAAAAGATCAGCTACAAAATTGGATAATCTTTAGACATGTGAGGGTACAAGGGCGGGTATGGAATTGAGGGTAGATGAAAGGTGTTCCAAGTTTCTCTCAAGGCACCAATTATTAGATATTTTACAAGGAGACAATCCCATTTTCAATTTTTGAAGCATTCAATTTATGATATATGAGTTACCTTCCATAACTAGCTTAGAGAATTATTGTTTGATTGTGATGTGCATACCATATTCATGGGCATGTAACTTAGTTGCATTATTGCTTTCAATTCCCATCAATCCATCGTAGATCCATAGGATTTCTCCTTGCTCATAATAGATAACTCATCCATAGACAATGAAGTCAAGGTTCCCTTTTGACACTCAATCAAAGTTGTGTTTGAGGAATCTAAATGGGGGCACAAACCAATTTTACAAGATCGAAGCGCATGGTGTCCTGATCGAGAGGGGAGGGAGATGACCAGGTGGAGAGTAGTTCCAAGCCTTCAATATCAATCCTTCCCTTTCATCATCTTTCCAATAATTAGTGGAACATGTCTTCATCCACGGAGTCTCCATGATATTAGTTTTGATTGTTCTCTAGACACCATATATTCTCTACTGAGTGTCTTTGAAAATTCACTTGTTACATTCTTTCTAGGTTTCCCAAAGCAAGAAACCAAGGAACAATTGCCAAATCCGATTAAGAATTTGATTGGTAAAGGCCTCTTTGTTCATGTTGTCTATGGTTGTTATCACACTACCACAATTGCAATTAGAGTGTCTAAAGAGGGTTTCTCCTCTATCTCGCAGATCCAGAGTGAAGGGGAAAATGTTGAGGAGGTGCCCATTGGATTCTTCTTCCTGTAAGAATAGGACACTATAAGATGGTCCAACAAAGCCTCTTTTGATTAACTGGTCCCAAGTTAGTATTTTTCCTCTGGACACCATCCACAAAAAAGTAGAAACCTCGGGCCATAGGTTTTGAGTCCATATTTTCACCAAAATTTCTCCCTTCGAGAGAGTGTCATATTTGGTAGCAATATGGTAAGATTCTTTTAAAGTAAAGTTTCCTCCTAATTTGTAACCTCATCTAAGTTTTTTTGGCCCTGTTTTGATTTGTAGACTTCTTTGTTGAAGTGTTTCCCATAACCCATCCCATCCTTGATCCAACTGAGTGTCAGTGCATTTCTCTTTAGCCTTACACTACCTCCATCTTGATTCAGGGTTGGATTGATCACATTATTTATGAATGTACAACTGATGGTGGATATAAATAATTGTGTACAAAATCTAAAATTGATAATCAATGCATATCTTAGGAAGTTGTTGCCATGATCATCCTACAGGAGGGATAATTGTCCATCCCTTACCTCCAAAAAATAGTGATTTTGGATTAACTCTTTGTTGGCCTATGCATGGTTCCATATCATTGATCCTTATTTGTCCCCTTCCATTTGATTAAATATTATTCCTCTATACTACCACATATTTTCTTCTCCAAAGTGTTCCCCATAGGTCCTTGCCCCAATGATCCAGTGCCACCATATATTGGTGCGAAAGGAAGAGATGGTAATTTTTCGATATCAGAGGCCTATACCTCCAACTAGCTTGGACAAGCACACCTTGTCCCATGTTAATAATTCCCACTTGCATTCTGTAGATGTGCCTCCCCATATAAATGATCGTTGGATCTTTCTAATATCTTTTAGAATGTACTTGGGTGCTACCAAGACTGAGAATAAGTAGAGCGACATAGCTTGAAGTATTGATTTCTCTAGACTCAACCTTCTAGACAAATTAAGGGATCTAAAGGTCTAGATGGAAAACTTATTTTCCAATTTGGAAAGAATATCTTCTTAAGATACATTGCATAGAGAATTCTCAACTAGGGGGTCACCCAAAAATTTGGAATGGAGGGTGCCTCTTTGGAAACCAAGAATCCTAATCACATTTCTCTAAACTACTACGGAAGTATTGAAAAGGAAAATTTGGGACATACCTTGATTGATAGAGGTGCCATAAGATTCCATTAACTAGTGCAAGACTCTTTTGATATCTAAATCTTCTCGTTCCATAGGGGTTCCCATTAGAAGAGTGTCATCCACAAATTTTTTATGAGTTGTGGTAAGGTCATCCCTATGAAATTGTAGTCCCTTGGTTTTGTTTTGTTCCAATGCATCTTTAATGTTTCGCCCCAATCCCTTCGCCATGAGTATGAACAAAAACGAAGAGACAAGGTCTCCTTACCTGATTCCTCTTGTGGGTGAAAATTTTACCAATGGTGAGGTATTTACCAAAATGGAGAAGAATGTTGAGGAGGTAAGAATCCTGACCCAATTTTTCCACTCATTGGAGAAACTTAATGCTAATAGAGTTTGTTGAATGTACTTCCAATTGATCTTTTTGAAGGCCTTAGACATGTCCAAATTGATTAGCAATGTTATCTTATTAATGACTTTGAGTGGATGGATCACTTCATGGGCCAAGGTGATGCCATAAATTATCTACCTTCCCTCCACATAGACTGATTGTTCTGGGGAAACCAACATGGGGAGAAGAGGTTTTAAATGATTGGTCATTACCTTGGTAATAGTTTTGTATATAACATTACACGGGGAGATAAGATGGAAATTGATGGGATCATTAGCTTTGTCCTCCTTAGATATGAGGGTGAAGAAAGTGGAATTCATTGTAGGAATGACCCTTATTATGTACCTTGAGTCCTCCATTGTTTCCCAAACCTCTTGTTTGGGTACATCCCAATAAGCATAAAAAATATCAATAGTGAAGTCATCAAGCCTTAGTGCCTTTCCCGCCATCATCTCCATTAATTCATTTTCAACTTCCTCCTTGGCAATTTCCCTCATTAGGATATTGTTCTACTCATATGTTACCAATGATGGGATATGTTGGGTTATCTGTTGAATGGCCTCTATGAGATCATATTATGGCTCAATGAGTAGAGATTGGTGGAATGCAACCATTTCAGCCTCAATGTCCACATGTTTAGTTAATTTTTGGTCATTCCTTCTTTGAAGGGAGTTGATTTTGTTGTGGTTTCAATGTTGAATCATTGAATTATGGAAGAATTTAGAGTTCCTCTCGCCTTTTTTTAGCCATTGCACCGTATATGTTTTCCTCCATAAAATATCTTCTTGTTCATATCTTCGAACCAACACTTTCTACAGTGATGATTCAACTTGAATGAGGCACTCTCAGTACCCCTCAATAATGATTTTTTGTTATACCTGGGTCACATTGTCTTATAACTCTCTTTCGGCTTGAAAAATATCCCCCAAAAATGTTTTTTTCCAGATTTTGAGATGTCTTTTGAGGTATTTTAGTTTTTTTTGGAATCTATACATCCTTATGCCTCTATCCACTACTACTCTTTACCACCATCTACAAATATTCTCTTTGAAATCTAGGTGCCCCAACTAGAATTTTCAAAGAGTAATGGGAATAGTTGTAGTCTCCCTACAATGTTTAAGTATAAGTTGATTGGCCAATTATCAAATCATGTGTTGGGTAGAATATATGCTTCTATATCCAAGCCTAAATTAATTATGGATTCTGAGAGTAGGCATATTCCTAGTCTAGAGGAAATTTGATATGATCCCCATATGTTATTGTTTCGAGTGTGAATTCCATTGATTGTTTCTATGTCAATGAGGTTGAGACCATGAAAAACCTCCTTGAGACACTCACTATATACATCAAGGCATCATATGCCTCCTCATTTTTATTTCAATGAGGAAATGATATTGAAATGAACTTCTATAATCCAATGGTGTTCTCTTACTATCTCTTGCAATGCCTGTATATTCCTTAGAAAATATGTTTATGCTATAATAATTGAGGCCCATATACATTGGTGATATATCATGGTTTGTTAGTTCCAATCAGTTGAAAACTTGATGAGATAGTGTTTTTCATTGCAAATAAGTCGTTCATAACTATATATATTGAATTCCAAAGTATATCTAGGCCACCTACAACACCTCTTCCATCTACCTCTACTGTATTTCAACCTTTCTAGCGGCGATTTGCAATGTTATTATAAGTTCCACTCAAACACTTAGATTCTTGTATCATCATAATAGTAGGTTTTTCTACCTTAATTGTGTTTCACAACAACCTACATTTACCTTTACCATTGATCCCTCTCATGTTCCATGTGAGAATATTAATTGATAACCATGGGATGGGTTGGGAGGAAACATATTTGTTATGAGGCCATACTGCCCTAAATTGACTAATTGCTCACCAATTTCTTGAAGTAATTGTTGATTATTTTTTATTTCACATTTCTTCTTCTCTTTGGATGGTTTCTTGGTCTCATTTATCTTGGAATTCTGATTTCCCATGGTTGAGGAAGATCCTTTTCCAATAGGTGTAGAAATTTATTAGATCTTGCTTTTCCTTAGGGCTTCTCTGAGGAGTTGCAGTTGTTGTGTTGAAATAGAGTTTTATTCCTTACGATTGCAGGATTCAACTATGCTTTGAAGATCCAACTCCCTTATATCCATGTCCTCTCCCTCATCATAGTCCATTATTTCATCATCACATGCCATGGGTATAACTTCCTTTGTTCCTTTGTTGCTTATGACTAGTTCTTTTGTTTTGCACCTCTTGGCTTTTTTATTCCAGGGGTTCCATAGGTTGTTATGAGGGACTCCTATGATCCTCTTCTAGGTCAACATTGTTCATAGGATTTTCCTTCAGATTGAGAACATCGAAGTTGTTTTCGGTGAATTCTCCTTTAGAGGGTTCATTAATGATGGGTTTCTTTCTTGACCTTCTCTTGTTGGCCACTTTTGTGAAGCCCTACGAATCCTCATTACCCTTTGATTTGACAATCTTTTTGGGGGCATTGAGAGGTAATTCTCTGAACATATGCCCATGTTCATGGAATTTATGGCATCTGAATGTGATGTGCTCATAATCAATGATTTGTATCCATTCCAAATCTTGATAAATGAGACATATTGATTCTGGAATCGCAGCCGACACATTCATGTATACATAGATGTGATCATAGGATGTATATATGTTAAAGTTTCTGCTATTATTAGGTTACTTTCAATTTACTAGATAACAATAGCAAAGACAAGATCACTGAGAGAAACACAATCACAAGAGTACATAAGCATTTATCCTGG
>SNQJ01S0089085.1:2758-19504 GCA_010110895.2 Picea sitchensis | reverse complement strand
TTCACATGTTATGGTGTACTATTCGCCCTTACTTGCACCCCTTCACATGGTATGGTGTACTATTGGACGATTTTATTGTCTCCCTCGTGCATGTCATTGTCCAAGACGACCCTGACTAAAGCCACGAGGAGGACCCTGGCCCCTTATGACAAGCCCATGGGCCATACACCGTCACTGCAGTCCACGTGGCACCTGGCATCCTAAACTTTATCAGCATTACCAAGACGGGATATTGCCTAGGCAGGTGAACTGAAAGGGGACGTGGCTATAAATATATACGCACCGTTGGTTGAGACCACTTGACTTTGGGTAGTAAAGAAATTAAATCTGATTTAATCGAATTTGGAGTCCTTAATAAAAAGAATCCAACGCTTGCAAATTACTCTTAGAATTGCTACTTCTTCTTCGTTTCGTAGAGTTCCTCCTTCGTTTGAGATCTGCGAGAGAATGTTTGCAGCGTGAGATTCAGCAGAAGCCGAACGATCGTCTGGATTCATAATTCGCATGAGGGTTACCAGGGCATGGACTGGTACGAGGAGATGAACAAGGGCGCCCATAGCCAGGGTCAGCCCACGGTTCCAAGGGCTGGTGCGCTTCTGAAGAAGAAACCTGGCGCGCCCCCATCGGGGGCCAGAGGATGGTTCGAGGTTCGGCTCTTCTATGTCCGAGTGAGCTCTTGCCCTCTGGAAGGAGCCCCGCAGTCCCTGACCTTGCGGCACCACCACAGGACCGTGGGTGTTGCGCTGGAGATCAATGGAACCAGGATCCCGCCAGCGGAATCCGTGTCCTTGACCCTACGCAGGGATAGGGTCGACAAGGAATCGGCCGAGGCCACTTATGTGAGCACGGACAGTGTTCGAACCACCGGGACTCTGGATTTCGAGGTCTGTTATGATGAAGAAACCCTGCTGCTCTGCGGGGCTCTGGAGAGGCTGGAACAGGGGTCTGATCATCAGGGGGTTAAAGAATTATGGGGCATGGATTGCTGCTCGGCCATAGGACCGGGGGTTTGCCCTTTTGGCAAACTGGGTAAGCAACAGCAGGATTTTTCGTCGGGGCCTCCTACTCTGGAGGTTTATGTGGCAGGATGCTGTGGTGGCTCGCCAATTATTCTGACAAAGACCGTTCAGCTCGTCTCGCGGCGGAAGCCGCATAGGCGGGGGACTTTGGATGTTATTCCCGAGGATGAGGATGAGACTGAGAAAGCGCAGATTAAGACCATCGTGCTGAGTGGTCACCATTCACATTCACATCAGGTATGTTTTTGTGTTGGGGTTTTGCACACTACATAATATGAACTTCCTTCAGCTTAGATCACAGGTCCGACGGGTAATTGTGATTGTTCTGCCAAAATTGCCCTGGACTTGTACCCAGCCTCATCACATGTTGGTTACCATTGAACGATGTCTTGTCTGTCTGGAATGTGTCGGCATTTGGTTTCTCCAGCCACGTCTTTATGTTTTGCTTGGAACTGTAACTTTGTTTTTTATTTCTTAATTTCTTTATTTTTGAAGCTTCTTTAAGAAACATGCATCGAGGTTTGGTTGGTGTACCGCATAATACAGATTTTCTTCGCCTTCAATTTAGTTTAGGTGCTAGTTCTAAGGGGTATCGATTCCGCCAAATTCGTGCAGCGGCCCCCAGCCTCATATCATGCTGTTTGGGTGGGGTAGAGCAAAGTGATAATGGAACCCTGGTGAGTGGCCTAATACTCTACCAACCCAACAGCATAACAGATGTTTCCTTTGGGTATTGATTCTGCCTAATTTTCCCAGCTTCATGCCATGCTGTTTGGGTGAGGTAGATCGCAACGAGAATGGAACACTTGCGAATAGTTTCCCACCTCAATAGTGAACCAAGGCCCTGTTGGCAATGTGTCGGCTTTTGATTTCTAGCCCCCCCCCTATATATATATATATATATATCTATCTATCTATCTATCTGTTATTTTTTGGGTAGAAAGACCATTCAGAATTGCAATTCAGTGCACTGATGTCTAATTTTGAGTTAGGCTAGTGGAAATATTTGTAAAGAGTTCAGATTATGTGAAATACATATGTACATATCATGGGGAAACCCACCAGGCACTTCTTCTCATTCTGTTGGTGGTACCCCGGGTAAACCGGATTCTTCAGTGTGGTACCCAGGGTAAACCAGATTCTTCAATGCTCAAGGCTGATACAACAATATACTCAGTAAGAGCTCAACATGTCACTTGTGGGAATTGACCATGGGTGGGGAGAATAACGCTCTTCTCAACTGCCTTGGCTAGACCCAATTGACAATAGAGAAATGAAAATATATGTTGGAATTATGAGTTAATTTAAAACAAACCTTGTCTAATGTATTTGAGAATGCATTGGAAATAGAACCAGAAACGAGAAAGAAAGTTAGAGGGTTTTATGGGATAAGAAACGTCGTACCCAGGGTAAACCAGATTCTTCAGTGCTCAAGGCTGATACAACAATATACTCATTAAGAGCTCAACGTGTCACTTGTGGGAATTGACCATTGGTGAGGAGAATAATGCTCTTCTCAACAGCCTTGGCTAGACCCTATTGACAATAGAGAAATGAAAATATATGTTGGAATTATGAGTTAATTTAAAGCAAACCTTGTCTAATGTATTTGAGAATGCATTGGAAATAGAACCAGAAATGGGAGTGAAACGAGAAAGAAAGTTAGAGGGTTTTATGGGATAAGAAACATCGGCCCACTCCTCTCCCTGCATATAGCATGCATTAATATCGATGAAAGAAATAAGGTGTTCTATGGCCTAGGCAGTGGGAGGATGTGTTTGTAGCCGAGTTCATAATTGCAATCTTACTGCCTTTGTGTCCAATTTTGAGTCTGGGGAAATATTTGTTAAGAGTTTCAGAGATGCAGAGAAATGAAAATATAAGTTGGAATCACAAGTACATTTAAAAATAACCTTATATGATGTATTTGTCTAATGTATTTGAGAATGCATTGGAAATAGAACTAGAAATGGGAGTGAAATGAGAAAGAAAGTTAGAGGGTTTTATGGGATACGAAACGTCAACCCACCCTCTCCCTGCATATGTTATGCATATAGCATGTATTAATTTCGATGAGAGAAATAAGGTGCTCTATGGCCTAGGCAGTGGGAGGATGTGTTTGTAGCTGAGTTCATAATTGCAATCTCACTGCCTTCATGCCCAATTTTGAGTTTGGGGGAAATATTTGTTAAGAGTTTCAGAGATGTAGAGAAATGAAAATATAAGTTGGAATCCAAGGCAACCAATCAACTTGGGTCAAAGTGATAACCCCCAATGTTAGAAATTTTTAACAATAGATGGGGTCTTCCTTGGATTTGTTAGGAGAGCTTCTTGATGGATGGTCTCCAAGGCAACCAATCATGAGCCAAAGACAGAGAGGCACCTCATTTTATATTGCCCTGTATACCATGAGATTAGAGGATGTTACTACTACCACTACATGGACTTAGGGGGCTCCCTCTCTACTGTCTTTCGATATCAGGATTAGAGGTGCCTAGCTCTTTTCATCAAGGAGATTCTCGGCCACAGATCCTAGCTCTTGCATGCCCCCCCCACTCGGGCTAGACCAGGAGGATCACCTCATACTTCCATGCCCTTCCATCAAATCAGAGCAACAAACGATAGTCCGAGTTCCAGATTACTTCAGATCGTAGAGTGGTGGGACATCGAGCTCAACCCCCCCTAGGAGATCGACTGATATGTTTGAGACCGGTTTGGAGGTGCAGTACCATACACTAGACCAAACATCCTCATAGTGACATAGGGTTCATCTCCAGACGAATTTGGAGTAGGGCACCTCTCGCTCATTGGACTGCCTCCCAACCCTATCGGAGAAATCAGAGATCTATTCAGAGCTTCTTTCCTTCGACCTCAGATGGTAGAAGAACTGAGCTTCCTTGCTACTACATTCCACCCAGGGTCATACAACTGGATCCCCCTATGGTACTTGAGGACTTCGACAATGAGCCAGTGCAACCCTCGCCGCCCCCTTCGCCATCGGTCATCATATCCAGGAGACATTGGCCTCACTGGCTTCACCTTCAGATATTTCTCTCTCGGCTAGTATTGAGTTGTCTAACTCCTACCATGGACACTCTCACTTTGTATCACCGCACTTATGATATTGTTATATACACTTTTTCCTTGGTTTTAGCTAGACCTAGGGCTTAGCCTTAGCCTTGTTGGATATTTACCTAGACTGCACTTTCAGTTTTCTTCCTTTTCTTATATTTTTCTCTCATTATATGGGAGCTTCTTTTGCACTCTCACATTTTATTCACACTGGATGTATCCTTTAGTTCCATTGACCTACTTTTGTTGTCATTTGTTGGACATTAACAAAATTATCGATCTTTTCTTATCTTATTGACCTTAGATGTTAGAAGAGATTCATGTTTCTGATTATGGCTAATTAACTTTTGCATATGATTGCATAAGACATGCTCTATGCGGACACTGTAGAGTCTAGACAAGTAATGGGGGACTTTGTAAGGGTTTATGAGGAAGCAGGGAACTTTTAACAGCGATATCAAACTTGGGGGCATCTTCTATCTAGCATTTTCACATCATTTAGTTTATTTTTGCTTTATTTGCTGTCTTTATAATTTCATATTTCCAAACAAAAACAAAAACAATTTATTTATAACTTCAAATTTTATAGCTTCAACCATGGTAGCACCAACTTCTAACTTGCAAGGCACCAAAACAATTCGTTTCAGGCATTTAGGGCTGTCCCTGTCCTTTTCACTCTCTGGCCTTTCAGGAATTCAATTTAGCTAAATGAGGGTGTCAAACTCACTGCCCATGCATTTACTGTTTCAAGCATTTGATTCTGGCAAGAGGGCAACAGCATGAGAGGGTGTTTGCCCTTTGCATTCACAGTTTTGCTGCTTCAATATCTGGAGTTCAGATGGTAAGGGTGTTGATTTTAAATACCAAGAGTGTCTTTGCACGCATTTAACGTTTCAGAGCTTCAACCTTCAACTACCCACTTTGAAAATGTCCTGCATTTGAATGCATTCAGGGTGATGATCTCCTCATGCATTTGAATGCACCAAGTCAAGGAGCGGTGGCAAGACGAATTCAACAATTTAAATCGCTAAATTTTATTGCATCCATGAAAATTTATGTATTTCCATTTTTATCTTTAAAATTCACCGAACCCTGTAACTTATTTTGTGACTTAGCTGGAGAGGCCTTGGGAATTTTCTTAATATGGTTTACATGATGCATTTGACAGTCCGCTTGACAACTTTGAGCTTTCTTTTTTAGTTTAATAAATGAGAAGAGGAATCACAATGGTATAGCTTTAAACATCTTTTTAGAATTCTCATACATCAATCTGCTCTACTAATTGTCACAATTTATGTTTTTTATGAAGTGCTTTATAGGAAGGTGAGCAGTTTGTGATAGTCCACTTCTTATGAATGATACTGTCATGTGCTTGACCAATGCCGTGCATTCTGACTGTTATAACTTAATTAGGATGCGAATTTGGTCATCTTTTGTACCTGCTAATAACTTCAATATTCAGGTTGCAATGGAATTTTTTTTCCTTTTCAAAACCAAAACTGGGAAACTTTATATTATAAAAGCTGCAGATCATGGCTAAGCAGCAGAATAACAAAAACAGCTGTTCAAATTTTCCAGGCATGAGTGACAGCCTTCCAAAATTTTCAAACAAAATTTACAGAAGTTTAAAAATATTACATCCCTCTGGTAAGTGCTAAACAACTTGCAAGTATAAACCTTAAAGAAAACTCCTAATATTCTAACTGATTTGGTAAACATTTGAAATTACCAGAAAACATGGCGACTGATTGCTTCCTCCTGTCCATGATTGGATGGAAGAGAATTCTGTTTCTCAAGGTCCATGTCTTCTAGCATCTGGTGCACAGTGTCTTCTTCCTTTAACTCAGACTGAACTGAAAATTTGTAGACTTTCTCTGATTTGAGACCACTGATTGCGAGTCTTTGCTCAAATTGATTACCATATTCCTTAGCAGGCTGCACTCAGCGTCCAATTCATCAACTTTCTGCTTCTGTTGGACAAGAGAGTTCATGATTATTGCAGTTTGGGAAATACACTGATGTTCATTCTCATGTATGATGGAGGTCGCAGAGAATATCAAGGTTCTTTTGCACTGTATTGATTCTTCATGGTTTCTCAATATTCTTCTGAATCCCTATACTTCTCTATAATCCACGTTGACAACAGACCAGAGAAGGAACCAAAACTTATAGGATACTTTCCAAGGCTCGAGCCAGAATGCAGTGGAGAAAATCTCAGGGCATTCGTGAAAGAGGAATCCTCTTTCCCACTAAAGCTAGAGCAAGGGTCTGAACCTAGACTTACCAAGACCAAAAGACAGGGGAACTTAAAGAGCAGGGCATGGAATAGACCACAAGGGTATCGCCCAGAAATAGAAACCCAAAGCACACAGGAAAACCAAGAAGATAGACAAGCCTGTGCCATCCAAATTTTGCAATGTATGAGAATCCTGAAGGCATATCAAAACGAACAGAGCCAAATACCCAATACGAACTGCACACAGAGCATGTTTAAGAACCAATAACCAAATTGAAAACCACCAGAGGAAAACACCTTTCTCACTTTTTGCAAAAATTTTAGATAGACTGAAATTCCAAAGAGATTCAGATAACCAATCGCTTGGTGAGAGCCTTACCAGGATTGGCTGAACCAGCATCAGCTCTTTTGTCCCCACAAGTGCATTTCCCAAAATAATTCATAATCCCACAATGATGGAGCAATTCTTCAACACAAGGTTCAAACTTTAAAAGACTGAATAGACATAACTTTCAGCATGCTGGAGGAGGAAATGCCCGTCCCTTCGTAGCTGGGCTCCTTACATAAGATCCGCTGATGATTGTTAGTTGACAAGTGGCTATTAATAATTTTGGTGATTATCCACCCCATAGGAACTTTGGATTATTAAGGAATTGGGTGCATGCTCCACCCATCTTTTGTCCAATTGACACCAGTCTTATAGACTATTGCTTTGTTGGCCAACATATCAGCCTGTTGATTAAACTCTTGAAAAACTTGATGAAACGAGATCTTGTGAAAACCATTGATCTCCTTTTGAACTCGGGTAACAATCGAAGCTAATTTTCTATCAGAGGGAATTGTCGTTGAGATTAGGCTGATAATTGTACTTGAATCCTCACCGACAATGATGGAATTCAAACTCGCTTTTTTTACTAGGAGGATACCCTGTGGAGAGTGTAAGCCTCTGCTTGATTATTTGATGCCTTTCCAAGATCCCAGGAAAATGGATTTTCCAGTTTCCCTTGGGATCCAAGACTAACCCCCCTGCACCAGCCACCCCTAGGTTGCAATGGAATATTAATCTTGTAAACGACTCCTTATTTTTTGATCTCCCTCCATAGCAGGCCTTTTTTTAAGTCACAGTGCTTTTTTTTTATACAAGATTTTTTTTTTAAATAAAAAATATCATTTCTGAGAGTTACAGGTACAGCCAGACAGTTTCACTATCCATATTGTCCATCCTCCTACCAATACAGGGTATATACAGATCACCCTACTTATACAAACTGTCCTATTCATAAACAGGCTAGTAGACAAACCAGAAAACAGGGCATAAGTGGCTGACCCCTATCGCTATAATTTCATAGTATAGTCCTCTAGACTTAATCTGCTGTCCTTTTTTGGTGAAATAGCTGAGTATGATATGATGTGACCTTGTCCTTTGGTTTTTTTTTCATATTGATTTCTTGGCATTCTGTGTTTTCCTCATCCTTGAACATATCTTCTCTAGTTTCTGCCACCCCTAGGTTGCAATGGAATATTAATCTTGTAAACGACTCCTTATTTTTTGATCTCCCTCCATAGCAGGCCTTTTTTTAAGTCACAGTGCTTTTTTTTTATACAAGATTTTTTTGTTTACATAATAAATATCCATTTCTGAGAGTTACAGGTACAGCCAGAGAGTTTCACTATCCATATTGTCCATCCTCCTACCAATACAGGGTATATACAGATCACCCTACTTATACAAACTGTCCTATTCATAAACAGGCTAGTAGACAAACCAGAAAACAGGGCATAAGTGGCTGACCCCTATCGCTATAATTTCATAGTATAGTCCTCTAGACTTAATCTGCTGTCCTTTTTTGGTGAAATGACAGTAGTACTTGATGTGACTTGTCCTTTGGTTTTTTCTTTCATATTGATTTCTTGGCATTCTGTGTTTTCCTCATCCTTGAACATATCTTCTCTAGTTTCTTTTTTTAATTCCTGTTAACTTCAGGTGTGAGATTTTAAAGAATAGAGATGACCAGGTTGATTTTGTTGATACTTTAAAAGATTAAATTTACTACCAATTGTGGAGTTTGAATTTTACTAAACTTTTATGACAATTAATTTAATTTATTTGTGCAATGCAGATTTGTATAACTACTAAATGCCCCCACCTGCATTTTACATGAGATTTATTCTGTCTTACCTTATTCTATTTAATCCATGCCCCACTTTGTCCAACCACCACACCTTTTGCATTTGGACTCAGGTACCTGCACCAACTTGCCCAGATGGTGCACTTAGCATGCAATTTTTGTGTTGGTAAGGGTAAAATTTAAATGCTTTTTTCGATTTTGGGGAGCTATTAAACCAACTCCACATTATCATGGTAAACCCTCTTTAATGTGTGGCCTGTCAAACTTTGCCAACAGATGCACATGATCAAGGATCTATGCACGTGTGTCAGTATTGTGGCAACACTCCGTCTCAACCACTAGAGCATAAATGAATGGACTCACTTAGCATGCAATTTTAGTTGGTGTTTCGAACTGTTTTTTGATTTTTCACCCTCTCCCATTTACTTTGGTTTTACTAGATCGTATGCACTCACATGATCTTTTTAGCTTCACTCTCATTATTGAGAGTGGATGGATCATAGGGGATATGTTCTAGAGGATTTTCTTAAATGTCTTTAAAATGATTTGCGAACTATAACTTAATTGTCGATTGTTGTCCGTTTTGACAGATTTCAGAGGACAGGGATTATGAAGAGTTGGATGGAAAGGTTGAATCGAGTTTAGGTAGCTTCTATCCTGAAGGTGGATATATTGAAGGTGAGGATGGAGAGCTTACTTGGTTCAATGCTGGTGTGAGAGTTGGCGTGGGAATTGGACTAGGAATGTGCCTCGGCATTGGAATAGGTGTGGGGCTGCTCATGCGCACATATCAAGCAACGACCAGGACTTTTAGAAGACGATTATTTTAGTAACATTGTTTTGTTCTTGGTGATAGGAACAAGGAATAACGCAATGCTAGTCCAATATCTGGCTAAGTTAAGGAATGCAAATAAGTTGCACATAGATGTCACGAACACCTAAGAGTAAATATAGTGATGTAATCTCCTTGATGTTCTGAAGGCATATCATATTGTGCGCGTTTTGGTTTCCTTTGTAATCAGTCTTTGTTTTTTTGGGTTTCAGCCAATAAGTGCAAGAGCCCAGTTGCCAGGAACAGCATGTCAGTCTGGTCAAGTAATAATTTCAGCATCTTCCTTGAAGCTGAAAAGTTTGGTTTTATACTAATGTAACTAAGGGTAGAAATAATTTTCTTATGTTATTCTGTTGCTTTGTAGTGAGATGAGTTTGCCCATACTGTGGTGCTTTTGTAGAGACAGGGCTGTCTGTAAATTTTTTTTCTGCCCTAGTGGTTTGTGTTTACAGCCATGGTTGTGAAGACTAGTTTAGTCCAGGCAAGATACTATGTACTATGTAATAGAGAAAATGCTAATGTACAATTTCTCTGATTTCCAAATGCTAACCATTCTGTAATTTTGGACATGATATTTTTCCTGTTACCATTTTTTTTTGTTTATTTATTTTTCATTGCAGGACAAAGTTTTTACTAAGGTTTAATATCTGATACGCACATCTTGAATGTTTTTCTCTGCAAATACGTCAAAACTATTACAACAGCGACATACTCTGGTCTGTTCTTCCAGTGGGTAGTGAAAATGTCAGTCAGTGCAATCTTGCTGGTTTTTGTCTGTAATCTGTACTAAATTGTGTACTATATCAGATTCTCAGATACCTATTTGCATTTTAAGCTTCCATCTTTTAATCTGAATGGAGATATCTATAGTTTCCTGCTGTTTCCATTCTCATTACCATATGCTCAACATTGCAAAATAATATTCTATTTATCCGAATTTTGGTATATTGTAATTTGCACTTTTACCATCGTTATACTTAATGTCTTGATGTTAAGTTAAAGTTTGCTTTAGAACAGCTTTGGAGCAAAAAGCTTTATCCAATTGGCACGCACGCACACATATATATTGAGAGAAAGAAAGAGATTGGTATTTTTTTAGGTTAAATGATCCCCCTTCTTTGACTGGAGAGGGCAAGGTGTCCCATTCAAGATCTGCTTTACAATCAGGCTAGCTTTGGCCAAGAATCGTAATATCAAAGTTGCACAGAATTCAAAGTTACATAGGACTCACGCGACCTCATCCGCATACAACACTGTTAGCTGTTTGCACGAGGGTGATCATCTTCGCAAATGCACTAGTTTGCCACTGTTAGCTTCGGGTGCCAGCTTGTCAGATTTTGAACTTGGGTGATCATAATCGCAAATGCTCTAATTTGCCACTAGACCATAGTCCGACGGACACATCCAATTGGTAGATGATTTGGGACGAACTGTTACCATATTTTTCCTATATTTGCACTGAAATCTGTTTGTTCATGATATAAGCTGGGTAAATCTAACTTGGCTAATTTTAGAATGAATCTTAAACGATTTGGGACGAACTGTTACCATATGTTTCCTATATTTGCACTGAAATCTGTTTGTTCATGATATAAGCTGGGTAAATCTAACTTGGCTGATTTTCGAACGAATCTTAAACACCTTCCAGCCCGATTCAAGAATTTAAAACAATTTTGATAATATGATTGTGTTTGAAGACGCTCTACAAACAATTTTGATAATATGATTGTGTTTGAAGACRCTCTACKAGTATGGGAGAGATGTCCATGTAACATAACACATTAAAATAATAATAAAAAATTCACAATATAATAAATTAATATTAAATTGATAATAAAATAATAAAAAACATTAAAATATATAGAAATAAAAAAAYATATATAAACAACATATAAACAACAAATCGTCTCAATTAATCAAYGGACGTAATAATCAAAACATGTATATAGTACCACCATCAACATAGATCYATTTTAACCCCGGATCTATCAAGTGTTGAGAAKGATCAAATATTTAAAGGTGCAAATATTTAACCTTTCCTCAAGTTTTACACTCTAAAAAAAGTTTTCACCTCGAGATATTGGATCCCTCTCGATRTTTAATAGATCTGGGGTTAAGATGGATCTATGCTAATTTATCTTTAACTACAAAACTTAATGTATTGCGAATGGTCTACAAAAAGCTCTGCTCTAAATGATAAAGGTGATCCTCTAAAGATTTTCCAAATGATAAAGGTGATCCTCTAAAGATTTTCCAACAGTGAGATTATGCTATTATTAAATGATAGAGGTGATCCTCTAAAGATTTTCCAACAGTGAGATTATGCTATTATTTGGAACAAGGCTTACAAAAAGCTCTGCTCTAAACGATAGAGGTGATCCTCTAAAGAKTTTCCAACATTGAGATTATTCTATTATTTGGAACAAGGCTTATGAAGAACTGGTACTTGACTCTTCTACTAACCTCAAAAGTTGACTCTTCTACTAACCTCAAAAGCTAGTTGTAGATGCAAAATTGGTTGCGATTTAAGTACAAAGGAGAGAAACCTGATAGGGATAAATCACCTTTTTTCGATCTACCATGGCACAAGTTTCCAACAGGTTCACAGGGTTGCCGAAAACGAGAAAAATGACAGCACACAATTGAATAATATGCAGTAAGCGTTGATGACTTTTTGTAAAGCCAGTTTTATCTGTTCAATGCACATTTTCCCACTTTGTTTCGAAAGACTAGAAAACCGTCAGCAACTGCAAAATGCATGGTTGCGACACAAATACTTGGTCAGAGTTTTTGATATTGGCGAGTGAAAACATACATAAATTAATGAAATGCTGAAATAAAAAATAAGGTTAGACACAGTTTTTAAACTCAGACTTGGACATCGACTTGGTCATCTCTCAACTCGGAATTGACTCAGTCTGGGATTGATTAAGATGTATCTGATTTCAAGGATTTGGTTTACTGAAAAATATATTAAATAAATAATTAAATAATGAAAAAAATTATTTTAAAGCTTTTCAACCATGATTTCAAACCATTAAAAACATAATATGCAAAGTTTATTCATTTATATACCATATATACCATGTAAGGATGTATATATAAAATTGGCACCGAGTGCAATACATATCAGCAACAAAATACATAATCAGTTAGGTTTTAAATGACCTCTAGAGTCGATAAAACATGCTAAAACTACAAGCTACTGGTGTACTACATGTTCATATTATCATAGTTTTTGTGTAGGCAAAAACACTGTTTATTGCTTACTGTTTTGAGAGTAGTTTTAGTTCTATTTCATAGTAGTTTAGGCTTTCAATTTTCTGAATGCTAATCTGTATGCCATTATTGAAAAAATTTAACATGAACTAGGATCTTATCACCAATTGTCTTTCTTTAAATAGGAAGCATGGAAAACCAGATGGACATGCGAAAGAGGAAACTCCAATTTGCAAGCTATACTGCTGATCCTCTACAACATGTTATATAGACTATATTGCTTGGGTGTTAGTTTATTGTCTCCCACATCAAAGTGCCTTTTATTGTGATGCCATTTTCAAACTTGACCTTCACAACAATGTGATGAAAACTGGAAACCGGACCGAAGCGGTCGACCTAAAAAATGCGGAAGCTGAACTGGACTGGAAAAAGGCAGGAAAAAATGGTCAACCAAAAATTACATAAAAAATTCAAATTAACAAAAAAAAAACATATATAGTCATGTGCATCCATATGAATCCAAATCATTTATACACACATGCAAAGTTTATCATTTATATAGCAGTAGTGTATATAACCAAAATAACACCATGTGCTGTCCATTTTTGAACCAAAATACATCAACAATGAGGCTTTAAACAACCTCTAGAGTCCAAAAACAATAATGCTACAAGTAACTACATATAATCAAGATCATTACTTATATTGGGATCTTGATCAATGTCACCCTCTAAGCATTAAAATAAGATAGAAAGAACTTAACATGCCTAATAAGTGATTTAACTTGAGTGAAAGATTTACTAGGGTTTTGATAGAAGAGTTCAACAATCAATGTCACCAATAGCGAGGTACATAGAGGACTTAGTTCTCTTAATTAAATGCCAGTGCCATACTTTCATACATGATAGAATCTAGTGGAAACATCGCAACCTTGTCAATCTTGAAATCCTGAAAATTGTTAAGTTTGTTGAATTTTGAATGAGACTTAAAATTCTATCTCCATATGAAGTCCAATGAGGTTGGAACTACTTTCAAACACCCTGAAACAATTAATGGTAATGTTAAAAATTTAAATAAAATGATGAAAATGAAAGATAAAAGAGAATGTCATTTTTACTTTGAGAATTTAACATTACCATTACCTTAGGGTAAGTCCATTACCTTAGGATAAATCCATAATCAAACATGCGTAAGTCCAAAATCAAACATAAACATGGACTCTGCAGGTTTGATTGATTTGTTACCAAATTGATTTAATCGTTATTCAACTTGACCGGTTCGATACCAAACCCCTCTGAAGTTCAGTTTGAATCGGCCAGCGATTCAACATTCGTTATCTTCATAAAAATTTTGATGTTCGAGAGAATGAAAAATATGGTATTGTATGCAAAAAATTTTGCCTTTTCATCATCTCGAATGATTCCAAAAGTGGTTAAACATGAGTATATATAGTTTTAATTATTTACGGTATGACAAAAGATCCACGTGCACGATCATCGCTATCTGGAACATAGGTGTTGTGGTGATCAATAACCAGCCTGCTATGCAGGCTTTAATGCTGGGGCAGGTAGTATATACACCATCAGATATATCCCGACGTATATACCAAAACAATCCAACAATATATATACCAGCCGCCGCAGCATTAAACCTGCGCAGCAGGCTGATTATTGATCGTCAATCCATGAATGTTAAAAAGAATCTATTGTCCATCCCATCCCCACATCCAACAATACCAATCCTTGCATTCCAACACCGAGGTGCGGAGGTTGAAGGGGCAATGCTCTTGATGTTTATCCAAAACCTCAACAAAGAAAACATTTGGCACCACAAATTCCTTAGTAGGTTGTGTGCAACACTCAATGACACCATAAATTCCTCAACAGGTCATGTTCACACTCAGTGGCTTGTGTGCATTTCTAGAATGTGAACTGTGGCCAGGCTGTTATGGAAACCCAATCTGTTCTGCATGTCAAATAAATGCACCCCAATGGCACGTGGCATGTTAATAAACAAATAGTTATCTACAAAACATAACCAAAACACTGTATTTTTATGTATGCTATGCATGATACTAAGCATTGCAGTATAGCATCTTATCTATATTTCTCTTTCTTCAGAAAACTTTGTATCTATATTTCTCTTTCTTTAGAAAGCATTTTTACCTAACAATAAAAACATGGTTATGTTTTAAATACATGGTTATATTTTAAATTGCTTTAGAGCGCTTTGTTTATTTATTTGTTTTATTTTTAGTAGCTTAAACCTTTAATTTAATTAGTTAACTCTGTTTAAATTGCTTTCTGAATTGTATATTGGAATCACGAGGACAAATAAATTTATCAATACAATAAAAACTAACATATCTCCAAAGCAGGGAAATGAAATATCAAAGTGGGGGAAAGGAAATACCAAAGTGAATTTGGATGGTTGTGGGAGTATTTTTTTTAATGGTTACTAAATAAAAGTGTTCCATGGGGACACGTCTCCAGGATCAAGGGTGTGCCCCCCTCGCTTCCCATGCTTAGGGGGTTGGAGGATGCTTAGGGAAATGTTTGCCCATGCCTTGCTTTTGGAAAATGCAGGGAAACATGTCCCCAATTTGGGGAGTTCTTTCCAAAAAAGAGGGCGTCGATCCCCTATCGAAATAAAGGGTGTATGGATGCCCCTCTCTTTCGAAAGAGGGGTGCTTGGGTGTCCCCTCACTCGATTTTTTTCCCATAAAGCCTAAAAAAATAAAGATAGATATGAAGAGGATATAGAGGAGGATCTAAAGACAAACATAGAGGAGGATATAAAGGAGGATATAAAGATAGACACAGAGGAGGATTTGAAGAGTTGGAAAGACATACGAAGAGTTAGAAAGATAGAAAAACTTATTCAGATCCCTTGTTTCTCACATTTGTTCCACTTGTTGGCTTTCTTCTATGACGTTGTCAATCTCTAGTTCTTGTTGTTTGTTTATTTTCCTTCTTCTTGTCCATGTTCTATCTTGAATGCATGCACCACTGTGTATTTCTTATTTAATCACAACATAGTAACGAACATTTTTTGTTTGTTGGACAAAATTTAAAAATTTCCAACAAGTGTAATAAGTTCCTAGCGGCAAAGCTCTCACAAATATATTTTTTCCAACAACTTATAATGCACAATGATGAATTTGCATCGGATGAATTGTTCATTGTTTACTATTTACTATTTATCATTTATATTGCACAATGATGGATTTGCATTGGATGAATTGTTCATTGTTTACTATTTACTATTTATCATTTATATTGCACAATGATGGATTTGCATTGGATGAATTGTTCACTGTTTACTATTTACTATTTATCATTTACATTGCACAATGATGAGTTTGCAAGGGGGATGAATTGTTGCTGTTGGGATTTTATCATTATTATTTTTATTTTTATTATTTTAGAGATGGGGACCTCTATGCTAGGGATCTCCATGTCCCCTTGTCACCAATGAATTTCTTTAAAATTTGGGGGTGGCTCCCACACATCCTCCATGTGTGTTTCCCCACTTAGTCATAATTGAAACTTGGTAGAACCTTGGTAAATAACTAATAGAATATTTGTGGAACAAGGTCGACAAATAACTAAGTAAAAAGTTTGTTTTGCGGATTAATCGACAATGGAAGCAGGTTGGGAACATGTGATAGAGGAAGTCTTGAGATACTTTTTCATTGGTAAATTAACGCTAGGTCCACAATAGTAGAGGGTTCTAATGGAGATTGGGTGATGCAATAATAGTGGTGATATAAAACTCATCTCACTAGAGCTATTAGAATAGGAGGAAATCAAAGGTGGTCATTACTTTTGCGCACATATTTGGAGGGATTCAAGGGTCATCATTATGATTGGGCATATTTTCATGGGTCATCATTACAACTCAATTATGATTGGGCATATTTTCATGGGTCATCATTACAACTCAATTATAGGCTAGAAACAATGACTCATTAATTTTCCTTGAAACAAGTACATTGAATACACATTGTTATTACACAAATAACATATTATTATAATCAATTTGTCTTCAATTCATTTCAAGCGACTAAATTGAATAAAGCAAAAGTATTTGGGTCATCTAATCAAGAAATATCCAAATATCCAAAATGTTGATTAAGGTTGGTTGTCATTGATGTCAACTCTTGAAGAAAGACCCATAGCAAAGGTTTGGGTAATGGACCCAATAGTGTTTGATGTAAATATGACTCATTATTGTTTT
>SNQJ01S0089084.1:14115-40251 GCA_010110895.2 Picea sitchensis | reverse complement strand
ATTCTTCTTAGGGTGGTTGGTCCTTACTATGGATTTTGGGGTTCCCTCATTTCCCAATATTAGGTACAAGGTGTTGCACAAATTTTTAGTAAGTTAGTCATTCCCTAGGATATCAAAGAATAATTGAAACCAGAGATTGACTACACTTTGAGACTGTTCAGGGTGTTTCCTAGGAATTACAGAGTTAATAGGTGTTGGTGGTGGGGTTGGGGCTTGTGCGAGGTTAGGTTGGGAGGAAAATTTAGGAGGATTCTCCATTATATACAGAGTGGGGATACTCTTAAATATTTATATTTCATTTTTGAAAAATAACTTGTGTTTCATAGGTTCATACCTGTCATCTTTATGAACAACTTTCTAAATCTTGGGCTCATTGTTTGTATCTAGCCCAGTTATTGCTCCTTTGTGAGTAATGATGTTAACCTTAGGTATTTTTCCCTCAATTACCCATTTCAGTTCATATATTATGATATTATATCCCCATTGACGAGCCCGATCTTCCCATTTCATGATCAGTTCTGGGCAGTCTTCAGTTGCGTGCCCATTATTCTTGTAGTGAGAGCACCATGTTCGTCCTGGGTGAGGGTAGTCTCTAGCCAAATGAACTTTTTCATTGCAGTTGTAACATTGGGTCATCCCTCTTCCTCCATTTCTCCCTCCTCTGAATCCACCTCCAGCTGCACCTCCCTGGCCTCTTCCAGGTCCTTAGGGGGTTTCATTTATTCTGAATGTTGTCTGTTCTAGTCTGCCAGCAAGTGTGTTCAATTCTCTACRTTGATTTTTGGCATGGGTCATAGATGAAAACAAATCACAATGTATTCTATTGGGTGCAGTCATGTACTTATTCATAATAGGACACTACCTCGAYGCATGCCCATGTTTCYGACAAATCTCACAATACTCAGTTGTCTGAGAGGTTTGAGTGCATGGGAAGGTATTGTATAGACCCAATGTATGGAATGKTGGAGTCGTAAATACTTGTGCAACTCCTCTCGTTGGTATTGAATAAGGTCCCATTGGATTGTGAAGAGGTCACATTCCCCTCATGCACAAACATTCATTTTCCAAATGCCCTTTTGTGTAGCATCCTGTGCACCAAAACYGAGGTAGTCCTGGTCTTGGTGTGGTTAATTATTGAATATTTTCCATTAGCACCGATATTTTTCCCTGGAGTTGTGAAAAAATTGCATCTACTGGAGGCCTGGTYATTCTCATATTCCCTGGATAACCTTCCATGGCCTCGATCTTCATCGATTGTTCCAAGGCGTCTGTTAATGTGGCTATATGCTATTGCGTTAAAGGAATTCTCGTCAGAGATAGTAATCCTTGGATGTACCATTCCCTCTRGTGATCTTCGTGAATTGGATGYGCTAGCCTCCCAATAGAATCYTTAAATTTATAKCTATACTCCCAGGCAKATTCTTCTTCCCTCTCTTGAATCTCCCGCGGCTCAGAGAGAGCTTGTTTMTTTGACTGAGGTAGTTTGAATTTGGCGATGAAATTCAAATGCACTTGGACAAGAGTGAACGCTTGTCCTTGCACCCCTGGTTCAATAGCTTTCATGTACCATTTAAGAGCATGACTCCTCAATCTAGTCTGAAACTCTACTAACTTGTTTGCATCGAGAGTCCCTCTCGACCTCCATATGGATTAACATAAGAACCAATGTTTATCTACATCTTCATCCCCTTTACCCCTAAATTATGGGTATCGAGTGATCGATCCTCCCATATTTCCAGCCATTGTGGGTCTCACTTCTCCTATTAGAATGAAACCTAACGGAATTGGTTTCGATATACCTAGGGATCCCTATATCCTCTCGACGTTTACACTTAAGAACTTATTTTGACTAACTCGATGCGATGGAATAGAAATAAAATAAGTAGTTGGTGTAGAATTTACCATGGGTATAGAGGACACCTGGGGAATGGGTGATTCAGAGTTGGTTCCATTGACTTTTAGGTGGGGTTCTTTTATTTGGGGGGTCTCATTTTCTTCCTCTAGAGCTGCCTTCTCTGCCTAATTATTGATTTTTTAGTCTTCCCTTGATTCTCCACATTCTTCTTCTCATCCACCCATTTGAGGACTCCTTCCTCTCTGCACTTCTTTCTGTTGTAATCTTAGACTGGCCAATATTTCTTGTCTTCTTACCATCCTCAACTCTTCCTTCTTTCTTTCATATGTTCCTCTTGATATAATTTATTTCTGCAACACCTCAAACTGCTTTGCTTCTTTCTTTACCTTTCCATGCCACCACTTCTCAACAATGGAGACTCTCCTTAAGGCTCACTCATTTTTTGTATTTGTTTCTTGATCTTCCCCCATCTTTCAAAGAACCCTTTCCCCTTCTTAGGTCATGATCCTACCCCGAAATCACCCTACCCCAAGCATAGGTGTTTAGGGCATCATCTCAGTCGAGGGAATAGTTATCATCCCCTCCTCCATCAAGAATACTTTGATCCATAGGGGAATTTCCCTCAATATTCTGTCGCATGCACCTTTCTTGAAAATTTCTTCCACTCGTGAAAAATATTGGTGATTCTTAGCAGGGAATTCAATGATGTATCCCTCCAGAGTCGTATTAACCCAGAAATCGACTACTCATGTGATCTAGTGATCCAACTGATGAAGTGTTGTGATATTCTCTGTATCCAAAGTGCAGGTATTCTTGATGCATCCTTGGAATTCTAGAGCTTCTAGGAGCCGATCTATCTAATGGAATAGTTATTATGGAAATTTTACCCAGAATATCTCATACTGGTCGCTTGATCTTTTTGAATAAAAGACATAATCTATTGTATCCTTCTTGATTTTACCTCGCAACTTTGCTTCCTTCCATATAAAGGCGTCACAATTTTGTTCCCACCATTTATGAATCTCATATATATATATATATCCATGGAAGCATTCTCCTCACAGGTTCCCTTTTAAAGAATTGGTCCCGACAATGGAACCATTTTATTGGTGCAAAAGTGTTCAAACCAGGGTCCTTCTTGATTTACCAACCAGAGGTACTGAAGTAGTCTAGAGCACTGGAATTTTCATCTTCTCAGGAGGGAAGAAGTCTCACCTAAAGCGCAACCAAGACAAGAAAGAGAGGGAAGGGTAAGGATAATACTTAGACAAACCTATAATTTATCAAGATTCATTGTAGTCTTGCACAAGATAGATTAGACATGTAATAGTTCTGAACATCTCCTAACTAGGAATAAAGAGCCATAGTTGTGTCTTCATTCATAAAGAAACATTTAAGTATATTATACATAAAAGATAATACATAGAAACATTCCATACATGCGTAAGACTAAATACATAGGATATATATTCACAATTTGGGCCTCCAATTATATTAGCATGTTGGGTTCTTCTCACAACTCGATCCTCATACACAAGTGATTAGAGGATGCTCCTCAACAGATATGAGATGATGTTATAGTCTCTTTATCCTTTACATCTAGATTGATACATAACTCTGACACATTGATAGTTTGGATCTTACCCAGATCTCCAAAACTTAGCTATGCTAACAATATAGACTATTACAATAGTGAATCTCATCATAACAACCATAATAACAGCTATGATGATGATATTAACCCTTTTACAGTCATATCAATCTCATATATATAATTTGATCTTTAGGTTTGTTGCTTGATAAATCATATAATGATAATTTATAAGGTGGGTGATAAATCATACAAACTCAATCTACCCCCATATATGCATATTTACTTAGTAGTGAAAGTAGAAATTTTGGAACTCTACGAGCCTTCAATGTTGAACTAGGAAACTAATGAGAAAGTCTTACCTACCATAGAGGACTTATCACTAGAAGATTAGGTAGAGTCAGTAGAATATATAGTTTTGTAACATACCCACTACCAAAAAAAAATAAAAAAAATCTCTGATACCACTTTGTAATGTACCGAGCCTCAGATTTGAGTCACATTACCACCAAAAAATGGATTTGCTTAAATTTGATACCATTCAAAATATGCACGAGTGAAACATGCCAAACAACTGATGCAATTAACATCATTTATAAAATGTGAATGCATACATTAAGCACACAAGAAATACATCATTCACATAAGACAATTATACAACATAAATAATATAATAAACATACCATAAAATTATAAGATTATAAATAACCAACGGGATGCATATGAAGGAAATTCCTCCCAACTATAGGCTTGTTGTTCATTTTATCTAAAAATTAATCCACCCTCAAGCTAAGACTATGAGTCCACAAGGAGGTTTGGCCCTCTTGGATGTCCACTCTCCACATTCAGCAACCCAAAAACCCAGGTTCTATTCCCAAAAAAATCCTAATACACCATCTCTCTTTCCCCTCAACTTACACAACCCAAGGAATGGAATCCCCCTTCTATGTCATGCAATGCCTCGATCCTTCCCACTTCCCTCTAGGACTCTAGTGCACTCAATTGGACATGAAATCTCATAGTTAGGGACTCCATGAATTCTTAGCTATTCTAGGAGTGCTCATAGCAACCTTCTCAAGGCTCTTGAGAAATTTCATCAACATTAAAATACACTTACAAGCTTACAACCCAATTTACAGGAATGGCTAGTGCTCTTTCCCAACACTCAACTCCTCTCTTTCTTCCCAAAACCAACATGTAAAAGTTGTCTCTTCTTCCTACTCGAATTTCCTCTTCTCCCATGCTTGCTTGACTATCACACTTCCCCCATACTTTCTTGTAATCATCCCATGTTGTCATAACTGAGTAGGATTACTTCCTCACCCATTAAGACACGCCTCTTGTGGAATAATATTCCCCCCATCATTACCATCCATCTCTTATCACAACTAGCAATTTATTTTTTATTAATAATTTTAATGTACAATTTACATAGCTTGGAACTTGGCCATATTAATCATAACAGGCTTTGTAGACCAAAACATATAGGCTCACCACCCTAAATAAAATTTACACCATTTCATTATAATCTACAAGGATTAAAACTAGGGATGTTACAAGTTTTGCAGAAAAAGTCTAGAAAAAATAGACAAGGGTAGCATTAACTTTGGTAGGTTGGTCCGATGATGAGATTCATGATTCTTCACAGAGATTTTCCCATCGATTCCTTCCACTTTATTCTCATCTTGCTCACATCAGAGGATATGGTGCATGACACACATGAGGTACCTTGTTTTAATGATTCATATTAAGTGTTAATGTTGAATGTATTTGACATGAAAATAGTAACCGTGGGTTGAATTAGATGATGGATCATGATGCTTTGAATTTATAATTTTTTCCTTGTTTCACCTTGGTGGTCATCGTCATCTCCTAGCCAATGTTGTCACTCTTGGGAGAAGTTGTAGTATTGGGGGCCTTTATAGGGGTAATATGATGTGAACATATCCCAATCCATATGTAGCATGCTCCATAACTTTAATTTCCATTATCCATATGTAGGAGCTAGAATGCTCGAGGATGACATACATACATACATACATACATACATACATACATGCATATATATATGAGGATGTTAATGAATCAATATTAGTGACATTAATAGTGATAGGTTTATGTTGATGATGTATTAGTATCAGTGACAGTTGTAGTATTGGGGGCCTTTATAGGGGTAATATGATGTGAACATATCCCAATCCATATGTAGCATGCTCCATAACTTTAATTTCCATTATCCATATGTAGGAGCTAGAATGCTCGAGGATGACATACATACATATATATACATACATACATACATACATGCATATATATATGAGGATGTTAATGAATCAATATTAGTGACATTAATAGTGATAGGTTTATGTTGATGATGTATTATATCAAAGGATAAAATGTTGATATAGGTTGATGAAGATATGTATTAGTTTCTAAAGGATAAAAATAGTGACAAGTTGATTCTCTCATTGAGTATTTCTAGAGGAAGATGGGGCAAGAAAGGGGTTGAGCCTTCTAGTTTATGATGGAGAATCTAGGTAGTTATGCACTGTGAACTAGGGGTTGGATCCTCCTCTTCCTAGTTGGTGCCTTCTTGAGAATTCATGGGAGCTGGAGCCTATAAACTAGGGCTGGTTTCCTCTCTCTCTCTCTCTCTATATATATATATATATATAGAAAGAGAAAATTCTAAATTCAAGAAGAATTAGAGAAGCTGGGTGATAATTCTTATAGACTCAATCTACCCCCATATATTCATATTTACTTAGTAGTGACAGTGGAAATTTTGGAACTCTATGAGCCTTCCATGTTGAAATAGGAAACTAATGATAAAGTCTTACCTACCATAGAGGACTTAGGACTAGAAGCTTAGATAGTGTTAGTAGAAGATATAGTTTTGTAACATACTCGCTACCAACAAAAGAACATTTTTTTTATCTGATACTACTTTGTAATGTATTGAGCCTCAAAGATGAGTCCCATTACCACCAAAAAATGGCTTAGATTAACTTTGATACCATTCAAAATATGCATGCATGAAACATGACAAAAAAACCATTTATAAAATGTGAATGCATACATTAAGCACACAACAAACACATCATTCACATAAGACAATTACACAATGGAACTAATATAATTTAAACATAACATAAAATTATCTATTTATAAATAATGAACTAGATGTGTACGAAGGACATTCCTCCCAACTATAGGCTTGTCATTCATTTTATCTCAACAATAAGCCACCCCCAATCTAAGGCTATGAGTCCAAAAGGAGGTTTGGTCCTCTTGGTCGTCCACTCTCCACATTCAACAACCCAAAAACCCAGGTTCTGTTCCAACAACAATTCTTATCCACCATCTCTCTTTCCCCTCAACCTATGCAAGCCAAGGAATGGAATCCCCTCTCTCTGTCACACAATCCCTTGGGCCTTCCCACTTCCTTCTAGGGATATAATTCACTCAATTGGCCAAGAAATCTCATAGTTGGGGTCTCTAGGAATTATCAACTATTCCACGAGTGCTTATTGAAACCTTATTAAGGCTCTTGAGAAATTTCCTCAACAGGAAAATACACTTACAGGCATACAACCCAATTCACAGGTATGGCTAGTGCTCTTTCCCAATACTCATCTCCTTTCTTCCCAAAAGAAACATGTAATAATTGTCTCCTCTTAGTACTCGAATTTCCTCTTCTCTCATGCTTGGTTGACTCTCACACTTCCCTCTAGGGCTCTAGTGCACTCAACTGGCCAAGAAGTATCATGGTTGGGGTCTCTAGGAATTCTCAACTATTCCATGAGTTCTTATAGAAACCTTCTTAAGGCTCTTGAGAAATTTCTTTAACATGAAAATACACTTACAGGATTACAACCCAATTTACAGGCATGGCTAGTGCTCTTTCCCAATACTCATCTCCTTTCTTCCCAAAACAAACATGTAAAAATTGTCTCCTCTTCCTACTCAAATTTCCTCTTCTCTCATGCTTGGTTGACTCTCATACTTCCCTAAAAGGATTTCTTGACTCTCACACTTCTCCTATGTTTTCCTATACTCATACCATGTTGTCATAACTGATTGGGATGACAACCTCACCTAACCTATTACATGAATTCAATGATTGAGTTCTAAATAAGACAAAGGGATAAACGGTTAAATGAAAATTGATTAATGAACATGGATTAAGACTTATGGAATATGGAAACCCCTAAAAACTTCCATTAAGTCATCTCTCTCGTGGAATCATATCCCCCCATCAATATCATCCCTCTCGCATCGTAGCTAGCAATTTATTTTGCATCAGTAATTTTAATTTACAATTTACATAGCTTGGAACTTGGCCATATTAATCATTACATGATTTGTGACCCAGAACATATAGGATCACCAACCTAAATCACATTTACACCATTACATTATAATATGCAGGATTAAAACTAGGGATGTTACAAGTTTTACAAAAGAAGTCTAGAAAAATTAGACAAGAGTAACATGAACTTTGGCAGGTTGGGTTTGTTACCCCCTCACATCTAGGGGTAACTAGAGGATATTTCCTCTCCCATTATCCACAACATAGATATTATTTCTGATGATGACATTCATGATTCTCCATAGATAGTTTCCCACATATGCCTTCCACTTTATTCTTAGATAGCTCACATAAGATGATATGGTGCATGACACACATGAGGTACCTTGTTTTAATGCTTCATATTAAGTGTTAATGTTGAATGTATTTGACATGAAAATAGTGACCATGGGTTAAATTAGATGATGGATCATGATTCTTTGAATTTAAACCTTTTTCCTTGTTTTATCGTGGTGGTCATCATCATCTCCTAGCCAATGTTGTCACTCTTGGGAGAAGTTGTATTGTTGGGGGCCTTGATAGGGGTAACACGATGTGATCATATCCCAATCCATATGTAGCATTCACCATATTTCTAGTTTCCATTATCCCTTATTTTGGTTTGGTTTTCATATGTCACCCATATATGTTCGTGCTTCATAATATGATATGTAGAAGGATCTATAATGCTCGAGGATGATATATATATATAGAAAGAGCAAATGGTAAATTCAAAATGCAAAGAAAAAAAAAGAAAGAAAAGAAAAGTGAAGAACCAAGAAATAATAAAGAAGCATGAGCTTTTCCCCCTCACTAACATGACCTCACCGTAAGTCCTATGCAATGAATGCATAGCTAAAAAAGGACTTATAAAATGAAAATCAGAAGCCAAAAAAAGTTAAATGAATAAAGAAAAAGGAAAATAGGGGTTTGGGAAGAGACAATGTCGAGGGAAGGGAAAATCATTTCCTAATCACTCCCTCATACAAAGGAACTCTTTAGGATGAATATCATACATAACCTTACATGAATATGCCACCACCCAAGAATTAAACACAAAACCATACCATATGTTATTACGCATACTCCTTGATGGGTTTCTTTGGAAATATTCCTTTTCCTAGTTACTAGCATACCTAATAGGGATTAATGATGATCCTACCATACCTAAACTTGGAAAATTGTATAAGTTTATGAACTAGTGTGAACTTTGAAGAGGATGCTTAATGTGATCTATATAATGTCTATTACATTTATTTAAATCACTTTCTATGTTTCATTTCACTTGTGTACACGCCTCTAGGTTTGATGGATACATTTGATCACATGATCCCCTCTTTGGATGATTCACTTCAAATGGAGATTCACTTGGATAGAGCCTTGGTACTTTCGAGGACACTGAGGGGATAATTGCACATTTGATGTAGGTTTTCCCACCATGTTTGAGAGGTTGTTACACATTATTTGGATGATGTTGAGACTTACAAGGACATGGCACCATTTTTGAGATGTCCTAGCACCCATTGAATATGATTGCATGGAACATTTTTGAGGGGATGTTTCACCTTTTCATGATGATATGGCACCTATTGATGAGATGTAAAACTTTTTGGGTAATGATATGCCAATTTGGGATGAAATGTTGCTCCTATAGGAGGGAATGTTTTGATTTTGAGCCCCCTAAAAATCACTTTGGAGTGATCCATCTACTTGTTGAGGTCATTCATTCCACACGTGTGGCCTCTAGAATGCATTTATGATCGACAATTTAAAATTATATCATATTTAATTCATTTTGAAGGAATCCTTGGGGGTCTTAGTGACCTATCCAATCTTGTATCATGGATATTTTATGTCTTATTTCCTTATCTCTAGAGTTAGAAATATATACATGAATTATTTTATGTTATTAGGGATTTTGATGGATGAGAAGGGTGTTTGATCTCTCATATAAATAAGAGAAGTACTTATCACTTGTAAATTGTTGCTACTTGTGGAGAATCACCTCTACTTTTATACTATTCTTCTATCTTATCTAAATTGTTATGGATGGCTAGTTAGAGCAATTTCTTGTGGATGGATTTACTACTTTATGGATACTAATTGATGGGTTTTTGAAGGATACTCATTGATAGGGTTTTTAAGGTTTAAATATATCTTGATTAAGAGGTCTCATTTTATATTGTGGATGAATTCTAGTGTAATTGTGCTTCTCTAGTGATGGTTGTGCATTTTCTTCATTTCTTCTTGAAAAAATACCTCTCTTCATAGCTCTTCGAAGATTACTAGTAGGCTACCTTTCCTTGAACCATATTGAATTTTTTAGTAAGGCACTAAGAGTATCTTCTAGGTTTTGTAGTGGAAAACCCTAGATATCACCCTAGATTCACTTAAATGTCTTCAAGGAAGTCCTTAATTGACCCCATATGATCCAAAAATATAGTAGGAACTAGTCTTTCTCCCTTTTTTCAATCCTAAAACCTAAAATTCTACTTTATTTTAACGTTTTAGGGTAAATTTAGGGTTTATAATAGCAATAAATCATTTTAGGCACGTTTTGGTATTTGTGCATGCGCTTAACTTGGAAATCATATAAAACTCTAATTGCATTGATGATTTTATTTTTATCCCAATTAGGGCTGGACATCTAGGGTTTCTTGGTTGTTATATGCATTGATAATTTTATAATTTGTTTTTTAATATAAAACCCTAGTTTTATCCATATCCCAAGCCCTAATTTACTTTCTCATCTATTGTCTTAAGAGTTGAAACCATTGTTTCTATTAGAGCTTGTTCTATTGTTGTAATTTATAATTTTTGTTACAAGTTTTGCAAAAACCATCATTAATTTCGAATTTGAGTGATTAAGGGATTGTTTTGTATGATATTATTGCTTGGTAAACCCATAAATCATCCCTAGAACACCTTGAACTAAATATGGAATTGACTTACATTAGCCACCTAAACCCTAACTTGTTTGGCATATCACATTAGTGGTATTTTGGCTAGATACTTAGGAGGCCTTAGAATTGATTGTGTCTTGCATTAGGAGTCCTAAGTCATACAAGGTAAGCCTCCCTTGTGTTGGATACATTCCTTCACTAAAAAGAGGGAAATTGTTGCTAAGGTGACAGTGGTGACATCTTACGATGTTACACTAGTCTTGGAATCTTGTGAAGGATTTGCACTAAGGTGGTTTGGTGCCATTTTTGAGGAGATTTGGGTCTTTATCCTTGGAAAACATAAGTCTCTTATTCAACCTTTTATGAGTAGAAACCAAATCATTATATAATTTTACTCATTTGGTGATGAGGGAAGAATCCATTTTCCATATGTAAATTTTACCATGTTCTTGTGAGGTCAATCAAACATTATATTGAAGGAATTAGAGATTCAATTTGATGACTCCACTCACACAAGTTTGGTATGAGGTGCTATCTCATATTTTCAAATTTCATATCAAGTTGTATGTTAAGTAAAGGAAAATGTCTCCATGGGAATTTCATGAAATATATAAGGATATTGATCTCAAGAGTGTCCCTAGGTACCCAAATCATCATTCTCTGGATTGGTTAGAAGTCTATCCAGAATTTGATAGTGACCATTCATTGGTCATCTCCCATGTTATAAAATTATTGAAGTACACTTAAAAAATAAACCTTCTACACAAGGACATGTTGATGAGACTATTTTTTTATGCTTTTGGAGAAAGAAAAATGGATTGGATTATATATGCTTTCCAACCAAAGAGTATATCTTCCATTACAGTTTTCATTAAGAAATTTCTCAAGATTTGGGGCCTTAGATCTTAGAGGTATGAAGACACTCTTCAGGTACTTGTTGCTAATGATGAAGTTATCATTTATGAACACATTCTGTCAATCTTTGTTTTCTAATTCAAACATTTATTTTGATAGGGTGTTTTTATATTATCTCAACCCTACAATAGATCATGACAAAACTATGTATTTTCATGGATTATATTGTGAAAAAATGAGGAGAATGGAACATTGTATTGTGAGGTTTACAATGGTCTAGATCTTATAAAAATTCACACAAATCACCTTGAAGATCATGAGCTTGTTGATGAAGGGATTCACCATTCCATACATGAATATTTTGATGAGTACTTTGAATATCAATAAATCAAAGTTCCCATAGAAGGCCTAGAGCAGGGAGAAGAGATTGATGAAGAAATTCATCAAGTACATGAATAAGAATAAGAGCCACATCATGAATTCATTAAACAAGAAGACTTTGATGAATCACATGATGTCAAAAAGAAATTCCATAAAGAACACCCTAATGGAGAGAGAAATCCTCATCATGAAGATGATAAATTGGTAAGCCTTAGGTCTTCTCAAAAATTTGAATTTGATGATATCTATTGTTATGATTTTGAGAAGATTGAATTTGAAGAAAATACCTCAATTAATGATGATTTTGAGAAGGTATTTGACCCTCCACTTAAAAGATATGTGGGTACCCAAGTTTCCATCTCTCCTTCGCATGAATACAAAGGTTTGATAATTGATACTTCTTCATAAGTTTTTGAGTTTTGTGATGCATCCTTTGATGATTTGGAAAGTGAAATATTTTTAGAGAAACACATGGATTTGGTAATTTTTTAATTTAATGAAGAACATGATGATTATAAGATTGAAAATATTGATGACCTTCTTCATATTGAAAGGAATAAATGGCATATGAGTTTTTATTTTATTTTCATGGGGATCACATTTATGATACTGATGATTAATCTAGAGTTAAGACTGAAAAAATGTTTCCTTTGGAACAATGATCATTTAAAAAAAAACCTTATGATGACTATCAATCGTATATGTATATTAATGATGCATATTTTTGGCAACATGAAAAGGATATGTTCACATATTTGTTTTAACCACCTAGGCTTGATTTACTACAAAAGTCTCATGGAAAATTATAGACATATACTATGAGGTACGATACATGTTATTTTGAGCACTTTGAGTTGTTTTATGAACGTGAAAAATTGGAAAAAAATTCAGACACTCCTATGCTCAAATTTTGGTGAAAATTCATGAGCTAAATCAAAATTAGAGCACTTTTATGGGACTATGATTCACATAGGATATAAAGTATATCATAACATAAATTTACAACCATATTTTTATTCATATTGTCCTCAATATGTCATTGGAGATACAACCATGGATTATGTTTTTTTTTTTCTAAAATTGCTATGGGAAAAAGTGTTTTCAACTTATGTCTTGTTTTGAGAATTTCTAGCCACATATATAAGAACAACAAGCCCTCAATTGGGAGAAATTTTATTCTTCAAAACCTGGATTTACATTTCATGTTTCCTCTACAACTTGGTTGGTCAACCATGATATATTTTGTAGATTTTTTGTAAAGCCATCCCAAGCCTTGAGGTGTGAGTTCGTACATGAAATCCAAGTATGTCATTTCTTGAAGTGCATGAATCAACCTTATGAAATGAAAGGATTGCATCATGAAGGCCTTGCTTGGAGCAAGGTTGATCCATCATTGTTATACTGCATCACCATTCAAATATGGATAGAGACAACTTGTACATGCACATGCCAACCTTGGCATGATTTTGTTTCTCCTATCCATTCTCATGAGTTGGATTATATTTTTGGTCACAACGTAATCCTTGTGCCAGGTCATGATCACTTTGTACTTGATATACCCTTGTTTTGGTTCATAACTAAGAACAAAGGTATAAATTTTGACCTTGATGAGATGATAGGGAGTCTTAATTGGTTGTATGATTATACCTTTCATTTCCTTTTCTTATGATTAGAGTAGGATAGTTTTAGGTCACGCTGTGTGTTTCCTTTATGCATTTTGATTGTGCTTTTTTATTTACTTGTTTTCAATTATTTCTTGAACATAGTCATTTATAGTTAGTTTCAATTTTGATTCAGTCTTAACTAAAAAATTATTATATGTGATTTTTTTTCTTTTCATTTATGATTTCCATCTACCATGGGGATCATATCCCCCTGCTCATTTTAACTAATGGTTTTATGTAAGAATGTAGCAGGATATCTTTTAGTTTTGATGTTGAGTGTAGGTATTGGAGTTCCAGAGATTGTTGAGGTTCTCATGTTCTCTACAATGGGCACATGTACATAGTTTGGAGCCATATGTTACCCCCTCACATATAGGGGTAACTAGAGGAGATTTTTTCTCCCATGATCCACACCACATTCAATAGTTTTGATGATGACATTCATGATTCTCCAAAAACAATTTCCCATAGATGCCTTCCACTTTATGCAACCCACTCACACAAGATGATATGGTGCATGATACACATGAGGCACCTTATTTTAATTATTCATATTAAATGTTAATGCTCAATGTATTTGACATGAAAATAGTAAATGTTAATGTCAATGTATTTGACATGAAAATAGTGATGAGAGAGAGAGAGAGAGAGAGAGAGAGAGAGAGAGAGAGAGAGAGAGAGAGAGAGAGAGAGTCACAATCCAAAGGAAAACAAAGAATAAAGAAAAAAATCAAGAACCAAGAAATAATAAAGAAGCATGGGCTCTTCCCCATCGCTAAGAGTCCATCACTGCAAGTACTATGCAATGAATTCATAGATACAAAATGACTTAGGAAATGAAAATCAAAATCCAAAAAATGTTAAATGAATAAATAAAATGAAATTAGGGGTTTGGAAAGGCATAGTTCCAAGGAAAAGGAAACTCATTTCCTAATCTCTTCCTCATATAAGGGTGCTCATGAGGATGAATATCATACATAACATTACATAACTATGCCACCACCCATGAAGTAAACCCCAAACCATACCATATGTCATTACACATACTCACTGCTGGGTTTCTTAGGAAATACTCATTTTATTGGTTGCTAGGACACCTAATAGGGGTTAATGATGATCCTCCCATACTTAAACTTGGGAAATTGTATAATTTTATGGGTTAGTGTGAAGTTTTAACAACATTATTAATGTGATTTGTCTAATGGATTTTACATTGACATGACTCACTTTCTATGTTGCATTTGAATTGTGTATATGCCTCTAGGTTTGATAGATAGATTTGACCACATGAGACCCTCCTTGGATGATGTACTTCACATGGATATTCACTTGGATATGGCCTTGGTCCTTTTAAGGATGTCAAGGGGATACTTTCACATTTGATGGAGTTCGTCCCACCATGTTTGATAGGTCCTTTCCCATTATTTGGAGGACTTTAAGCCTTATGAGGATATGACACCATTGTTGAGATATCCTAGCACCCATTGGAGATGAGATGGCACCTTGATGATAGGGAATTTCACCTTTTAATGATTATATGAAACCTATTGATGAGACATCACACTTGTTGGGGGATGATAAGTTATTTTCATATGAAACATTGCACCTCTAGGATGGAATGTTTCAATTTTGAGCCCCCTACACATCACTTTAGAGTGACCCATCCACTTGTTGAGGTCATTCATGCCACATATGTGGCCTATAAAATTCATTTATGATGGATGATTTAGCATTAGACATTATTTTCTTCATTTTGAAGGAACCATTGGGGGGTTTAGTGACCTATCCACTCTTGTATCATGGATATTTTATGTCTTGTCGACTTATTTCTAGGGTTTTCAAGAGATACAAGAATTATTTTATGTTGTTGGGGATTTTGATAGATGAGAAGGATGTTTTACCTCTCATATAAATAAAGAAAAAATTCTCACCTGTAGATCATTACTACTTCTGGAAAATTACCACTACTTGTCTACTATTTTTCTCTCTTATCTAAATTGCTATGGATGGCTCTAAGTTAGAGAGTATTATTGTCGATGGTTTTACTACTTCATGGATTCTCATTGCTATGGTTTTGAAGGTTGAAATATGTCTTGAGTAAGTGGTCTCATTTTATCTTATGGATTTTGTTTATGGATGAATGCTAGTGTAATTGTGCTTCTCTAGTGATGGCTATGCATTCTCTTTATTTCCTTTTGAAGAAATCCCTCTCTTCATAGCTCTTGGAATGTTTTTAGTGGAGTACCTTCCCTTGAACCATATTTAAGTTTTTAGTAATGCACTAGGAGGATATGGTAGGGTTTGTAGTGGAAAACCATATATATCACTGTAGATTCACTTACATCTCTTCAAGGGAGTCCTTGATTGAACCCATATGCCCCAAAAATATAATAAACACTAGTATTTATCCCTTTAGTCAATTATAAAACCAAAAATTCTACTTCATTTTAATGTTTTAGGGTAAATTGAGGGTTTATAATAACAACACATTCATGTTAGGCATAAAATACATAGACATTTTGGTATTTTTGCATGCACTTGGAAGTGATATTAAAACCCTAAATTGCATTGTTGATTTTATTTTTAGCCTAATTAGGGCTAGATGTCCAGGGTTTCTTGGTTTTTATATGAATTTCTAATTTTAAAATTTGTTAGTTATCTAAAACCCTAGTTTTATCCATCTCCCAAGCCCTCCTTTACTTGCTTATATATCGTATTAAGGGTTAAAACTATTGTTGTTTTTATCACTTGTTCTATTGTTGTAATTTATCATTTTTGTTACAAGTTTTTTAACAACCATCATTAATTTCAGATTTGAGTGGTTTGGGGATTTTTTGATATGAGATTATTTCTTGATTAAACCCCTAAATTATCCCTAGAATACCTTAAACAAAATCTGGAATTGACATACATTATCCACCTAAATCCTAAATTGCTTGACATATCTCATTGGTGGTATTTTTGATAGATAGTTAGGGGGCCTTAGACTTGATTGTGTCTCACCTTGGGATTCCTAAGTCCTACTAGGGAATTCCCCATTGTGTTGGATACAATCCTTCACTAAAAAGAGTGAAGTTGTTGCTAAGGTGACAATGGTGACATATTCTGATGTTCCACTAGTCTTGGAACCTTGTGAAGGATTTGCACAAAAGTGTTAGATTGTGTGGTAATAGAGTTGAAAAGACAAATTATAGACAAGGTCAAATGCTACTCTAGGGAGAAGATAGATGAAAAATTTCCTCAACTCCTTAAGTAAAATATTTTGATGGCAAAGAAAACTCCATAAAGGGGGAGGTATGATATGGAATGGATCATTATAATTTGTCATCTATTTTGTTACTTTATAGGCAGAAAATTTGGATCTATTGGCTTGTAGAGACCATTTTAGGTCCAAGTTATACTTTGGTGAACTAGGATCTATAACCTTCTAGATCCTTTTTGAAACAATTTGAAATCTTAAATCATATAATTTTAACACTATTCTACACTTTAAGAGATTTCTAATGGTGTGAATATCACCTAAATCAGAGTTCATGTGTGGAATTTATTGCTCCCACAAGTTGAGTTATTTTGTTAACTGCATGATTGTTATGCCTCACACGATTGTGATAGAATATATGTTATTAATGTTGTTTTATATGCATGATAATAGTTGTTGATTTATAATGTTTCTCATGCGTGCATGATAATAGTTGTTGAGTTATAATGTTTCTCATGCACAATTGGATTATTGAATTATAATTCTAGTAGGCCTTTCATGGGAGACTCAATAAAAATTGAGAATTGTTTCACACCTTTGCTTGTACATTATAATGCCTTATGACTATATTTTTTTTCTAGGTTTCCTTGAGTAGTTGAGGGTTATTGAAATGACTTTGAACTCTATGGGAATTCTAATTCACACTCACATTGACTTCATGTCTATCATATATAATGTACAAATCCTATGCAATTTGATTGAAAAAGTGGTATCCAATGCTATAATGACAGGTGAATTAAACATGCATCTTTAGGAAACATTGTTTCAAATATTATCATCGAAAGAACCTAGGTTCATCGTAAATTAAAAAATGATGTATCAAGTGTGGAATGGTAACATTATTTATCAGCTATAGAAGAGGTTAATATTTATATGTATGGATGGTAGAAATTAAAACATTACCTTATTTGTTGTTTGACATATAAAAAATGAAGTATCACAATGGCACCCAAATTCTCTCATTGAATGGCTAGAGATCCATGTTGATGTTGGCCCTGATCCATTACTATCCAAAGTATGATGAATACTGAGAATGTCACTCAGGAAATGAGAGAACATAAATTTACTAGATTGACTCAATACATACACATAGAGTTATGCTACGACTTCAATAAATGTTCAAATTAATTGCATGATAACTCAAAAATTGTTCATTCCTTATTAACGATGCTTGGATTGTTGGTATTCACTTGTATTCATTTAGTCCATCCCTTCAATAGGACTAGAATACATAAATTGTAATAAGTAGAGAGTTGTTGGCAATTATATCCAATTTCATATTGGGTTACTAAATATGTGTAGTGGTGATAGTGATGTACCTTCTTTGTTGGTCATTGATTTCTAGGAGAGACCGTACATATTTCTCATTACTCCAATTTGTTGGAATTTTAATTAATTGAAATTGCTAAATATTTGATTTATCTTTGAATATCCACAGAGTTGAATTGATATTATTTAAGAATTAGCTAGTGTCTACAACACTACTCTTCGTTTGAATATATATGCTAAGACCATTTGTTACTCTACCTTTGAATAAATAATTTCATCAATTCTTAGGGAACATTGGAAGAAAAAAATTGTGGTTTGTTAATGATCCCATTCAAATCATTGAATTGCATTTGAATGTATTTATAAATTCTTGGTAATAATGACAATTGTTGGGTTCGACTTCGGTCCACACTTGAATGCATTCCATCCTTCTTAACGATGGGGATTTTTAGACCCAGGGTTCGTCCAAAGTTGTCCAACAAAACCCCCAAAACACTGGCATATCAATCCACGACCAAGGCAGAGGAAGGTCTCACCTGAGATGCAGAGAGGATCACAGAGACCATAAGGTCTTGTGACAGGGATGAAGGATTAAACATATGGAACAATAACACAATTGGCATCCATGTAACTCAGTTTTGATAACCTATTTAGGACTAAGGATTAAAAATATACACACACATATTTAACTCATTCATAACAAACAAAGGGTAGATCAGAACTTCCATATGTTTATTACTAGAAGTATTCCATCACATCAATGTTATATAGTGCACTGAAAAACTTCCTTCGACAACCATGGAACTTCATATCATTATTATATAAAATAGTGGAAATACAACAAAATTCCCCATGTTCCTTGCATTAGGACTCAGACATATCAAAGACATGGGAATATATTCAAAACATTACAAGGTTACAATAGGCTCATAATGACCTCGATACTGGAAGATAAACTAACTCAAAAAATATTAGACTAGTCAAATAGCCAATCAATCGACTAATAAACCAACTCACTAGCTAGATAACTCTTGTTCTGAGCTTGTAGCTCCCTTTTATACATTCCACTGTTGGGGAGTGTTTTCTCTTTCTACTCTGCTCCTCTCGCTTTTCTGATCCAACTGCCTCACATGTTTTTGGTGCTTACCAACGCTCCACATAGACTCTATGTATCAAGGGAAATATTAAATTCCTAGCCAACTCATATTTTGGCCACCCACGTCTTTGTATGCTACTATCAATAATCATTTGGAGAGATTTCTTGATGATTCCTTTCTTGATTCCGAAGGGAATTTTCTTAGAATCCGAGCAACTGAAAAAAAATCAGACTGACATACACTTGGCAGTATTTACACTTGGTGCATTACTGACAAAAAAAGGTTTGATGTGCATTTTATGGAATTCCTAGCACATTTCGTTAGGTTCATGCAAAACTATGGAATGAGCATGCACAACTTTGTTTGTGCGTGTGCGCAAAACTGAACCCAAAACTCTGGGTGCCAACATGCCCCCACCACTATTATCTGGTTCATCCTCTAGCTTGTTGCTAAAGTACTAAGGGTAGATAACCAAAGTAAGATAAACTCATCATTCGAAAAAACCAACTGAGTGGATGACCATACCTGAGTAACATAAAATGATCAAGGCCATATATAGTTGCAATTCGACTAAAGTCCATGTATAATTGACATAGACCGCATTGTGAAGGATGGATTTGGTGTGCATGCGGCCAGATGCTCCCTCCATAACCTTCGATGGTGTCTGTGGAGGGGAATAATGGATTTTATTAAGGCCCACCACAAAAAATGAGCACTAAAGAGAATTAAGGTGTTTCTCGAAGAGATTATCATTCGTTGTATGTTTGTAGATGTTAGGATGACTAGGTCGAGTTGGTAGCCCTAGATGTTCAATGGGAGGAGAGATGTGGATATAAGGCATGAGGTGAGAGGAAGGGGTTCAACAATGGGTGGCTTTCAGTGAATTATTCTTGGGGTTTTATTAAATCGGCCATGGGAGGTAGAAGAAGTACAAGTGGTTGTAAGGATAGTTCACCAAAAAATTTGGGGATCAGTGGTAGAGGTGATTGATATGTGCGGGCACATTGGGACTTTAAATATTTACGGTGAGAATTGCGCTTTTTATTTTCTAACCAACCTCTTGCACAAAGATATCTCATGTGAGGTGTGGTTTCTCTAATTCTGAATGGTTCACACATATTTTCCTCCATGGTTACCCATTCTTGGTAAGGTTAGGAATGCACAGCCCACTAGTGCATAGGGATGCCTACCAACACTATATAAAGGGCGCAAAATCTTTGATATTTTGGGATATGTTGTATCCATGAAATTAAGGAATCCACAAGCTCCAACCCATTGTATTGATAGGAGCCAAATTCTTCCACATGCTCTTCTTCCGAGATGTGTGCGCACCTCCTTGTTGATACCTCATAAATCTTATTAAGTCATATGTCTGGGGGAATCCTCATAATCCATGTCATAATATTTGACACTCCTACAACTTAATTTACCACCTGTGGTGGGGTTGATGTACTCCTCCCTACACCCCATGATCTTGTAAATATTTTCAATGCATGAGCTCCGTGCATCCTCATCTATGGGCTCATTGTAGCAATTGACCTCATATGGGTCTAGTGGAGTTACCACGTGTCGGGTATCATTTTCGAAGGACATATGCCTCTTCTTCAAGTTTAGCACCGCATTATTGTCAGAGGCCCAATGAATTTCCAACAACCGAGGATAGGGATCAAACTCCTCCATGATATCGATGACTTCAAAGTCATCCTTTGTTTTCACTCCTTACATGTTCACTTCTACTTGCTCCAGCTGGCGTATGGGATATATCTTGTATTGATTGGATAACCAAAGATAGATGGGAGACCATACCAAATTAGACTAACCCATAACTTCCCAATACTTCTTGGGTAAAGTGTTCACATCGGATCCTAGATCCAACATGAATCCATCCATGTCGTACCCACCAAGCTCTGTTGTCATCTTGAACTCTCGGACAGTGTGTTTTTGAATGCTGACCTGGAAGACATTCCTTTCTGAAAACGGAGCTAATATGTTGGTCTCCTCTTTTTGTTCTTTCACGCAAGAAGTTAACATTTGGGTCAACTTACTTGAATTTTTTGGATCTTTCAACAAGCGCAAAAAAAGTGTAAGAAGGTATTGAATTGATCTTCAACTTCTTCCATGATACCTAGGTCACACATGGATTATGTGCATGATGTGCGTTGTAAATCCTCATGGAAAATTTCTTCATAATCATTTTTCTTAGTGCGTCATAGCATAGTATATATGTGTGCTTCTTCTATCGATATTTGGGTTGCGCACTGGATTTCTTCATGCATGTGAGCCTCCCCCAAAGATCTTTGTGTCATGCACTGCAATTATTCATGTGCATGAGATTATTCCAATGACCTATGGGTTTCCCACTACACCTCTTCATGGATTTGTGCTTCTTCCAATGACCTTTGTGTCTCCCTTTTCACTTCCTCTCGGATCCGTGCCTCTTCAAGAGACCTCTGAGTCATGCATTGTAGCTCCTACCGTGATATTTATTCTTCAAGGACTCTCTCCGCCTCATACAGAAACACATTTTACTAAGAAACATCAAACTTAGGAGGGGGCTGGGGTGCCTTCTTGATATTTATGTTTGGTTTTTGACCCGATCCTTCACCATCCTCTAATTTCCCCCCTGTTTTCGCCCCTCCGTGGGTTACTAACCAAATGTCTTCTTCCTCATTCTTCTTCTTTTTTTTGCGTGGCTCGGCATGAAACATGTTACAGTTGGTTTTATTGTCCTCCCACTTCTTCAATGAGTAGGTAAAATCCTTGGTTACATGCTCATGACTATAACAATATGTGTAGAGCATGCACATCTTAGTGAAAAAATGTGAGACATGACCAATCTTATCACAATTGAATCATGTGAAGGGTATACCACCACCTACACCATATATGTGGTCACAACCACGCCTATATCCACCTCAGGGTACTCCTTGATATTCGCCTCTATTTACGCCACCGTGCTCACCACCCTTTTTCTCCTCTTGTACCTAGAATGCATCCCAGGTGTTATCTTGCATTAATTGGAGGGAGAGACAACTATTAACATTATGGCGTATAGATTCATAGAACTCAATGAATGGGGTGTGAGTTTTTTTATAATACTTCTATAATGTGGGAAACTGGGGTGCCACATAGCCCCACTGTCTACAAATCTCACACCATTTTGACTATTTATATGGAAATGGACTCAGTGCACATGCTGCCACATAATTCAGGAGGACTGAGCACTTGTCTTGATGATGCCCCCATGAACAACATGTAGTACATCATACATGCTCATGTGTGAATTTAGTCTTAGCGATATCTTGCAGTTGTATTGTTAGGCTGGCCATTTGCGACTGAACCTCCGCCAACCCGACCGATGTCTCTGCACCTATAGGTGTAGCTTCCAATTGCATCACAATATTGACTTCCTTGACCTGAGTTGTCACATTTTTCTAGGTGAGAGGGACTCAGATATGGGAGAGAAACCTTGCAATGAACCACTCTTTGTGTTGAATGTCTTGGATTTGGAACATCAACCTATCCAACAATATTTTGAATCACTGGTCATAATGTCAGATGGTTTCTCCTTATTTCTGCTTGATCTCCTTGATTTTCGTAATGCATTGGGATTCTGACTTTGGCTTTTGAAACTATCAAAGTAGGTCCTTCTTGATCTTGTCCAAGGACCTCGCTTGTCCCACTGGCGCAAAAGCCTTGTATTTCATGTGCCACATTAGGGCTCTATCCCTAAACGTAGTCTCTATTTGCGTGATATTAGCCACATCGTATGTAACTCTGTTTACATACCAGATTTCTTCATAGGTAAACTAGTGTTTCTTTGCATCATACTTACCCATTCCAAGGAACACAGGCAACCTCAGTGTACTATATTTATTTTCCATCTTCGAACTAGAGCTAATTCATCTTCTTTGAATTCTATTGGGTGGATCCTTCCAAATTATTATCACTTGAGGTAAAGTATTGATGAATTCACCTTCTTCTTCACTTGTATCATCACTTCTTTCTTCCTCTTCTCTTTCTTTGACTCCAATATCTTCACTAATTGTTGTGTTTTCTTCTTGATTAAAAATGCGCAAGGGGGGTGGTACAAAGTGGGGGTAAGAGCATATTCTTCTAAAAAATCTCATGAGGTGACCCAAAGAGCTATCTACTTGCAGCCATGCAAGACCATCCAATAATATCAACTCATCTCCTCCACCACTAGGGGTGTTTCCATCTTCCTTTTATTCTAGTGCACCAATAATATGCACTCTCTCTTCCTAACCTAACTGCACACTAAAAAAATTTGCTCCTACCTTTGAGCCAATCTATGCATTTCCACTGCATGATTCATCTCCTAGTCTGATATGTGCACTACCATGTTACACATAATCTCTCTCTCCATTCGACACATGGCTTCTCCATGCACCATCATATCTCCTTCTCAACGTACTACCACTACCCTGAGTGCCAAATTCTCTTCGGATTGAGGCATCACTATATTGCATGAAAAATTCTCTACTTGTCAGTGTGTAACCGTGCAATGCTTCCTCCTCTGATTCTATTGGTGTACCAAAAATTTTCACCCACGCACTACACATTTTCACTCTCTTCTCTCTTAAGTTTTTGACATACTACAACAACMAAAGGGTACGGGCTTCGTCACCTAGGCCCTCACTAGAACTACTGTCACTACTGGTATCTTCAACTCTAAGACTCTTCGCAGGCATGTCCTCACATGTTCTCCACTCTGGCACAACATCCTCCCCCACTYTGGAACAACATCCTCCCCCACACCACTACCTAGTGTGATTTTACTCTTCATTCAGGGCCCGRCACCTCGTTGCACACCCTTGGATAACTCTTATCTCCTCCTATGCTCATATTTCTCTCTCAGATTAGATATTCTTGTGTATCTCTTGGCTCTTTTTATCCTCTTCTCTTTTGGGTTCATTCCAGTCCTCACCTAATCTCAACAACTTCTTGGATCCTCCTCAATGGATCCATCTTCTGTCTCTTTTTGCCCCACCTTTTCCAGAACCCCCACTCCAAGCTATAGGAGGTTTACTTGACCATTCTATCAGGCTCCATGCACATCATTATTCTTTCCACAAAAAACATCTTGATCCAAAGTGGAATCTCTTCTAGCATCCACTTCCTTGGACCTTCTTCTATCTTTCTCTCAGCCTCGCTAAAAGAATCAATATATTCTATAGGAAAATCAATAATGTATCCTTCCTTCACTAGAGTGAACCAAAAATAAATATCCCGAGTCCACTTGTTATCTAGAACCTTCAAGATATCAAGATTGGCTTGATCCCAAATTATTGGCTCCAAAGGTAACACAACTGAGTTTACTTCAGCTTGTCTCTTTAACCATTCATACAACATACATGGAATTTTCGTGAAGAAGAGATCATGCAAGTCTGAGTAAATACATATTCCTTTCTGTAACATCCCCAACCACCAACAGGCCAGGAAATTCCACTACTCAGACGCTTTACTTAGCTCTAATACCATATTGTAACATCCCCAACTAGAATCAACCGTAGCCGTTGATTTGGAAGTGGTATCATTTCCCGACCATCGTGTTCTATGGCTGGGAGGTTTGTGGAAGGTCTGCACATAGTTGGTGGATTTACTCCAGTTGAAAAGATAAGTGTCATTTTTGTGCTTAATTTATATGTTATGCATGTTTGTGATTATTGAATGTTATCATGTGTTCTGTTGCATGTGGATTTACTGTTAATCTTGTTTGAATCTGAATGGTAATAGTAACTCTTTGTTATGTGTTTTAATTCGATTAAAATGCATGTTATATATATATATATATATATAAGTTTATATTCCACAGTGGTAGCATTACCCGGTCTCTGTGGAGGGTCGGGGATGCTACAGTTTGGTCTCAGAGAAAATGAAGTCTCTGAGTAGTTGCATTACCAGGCCAGTTAACGGCTGGGGACATTACACTTTCCATTCCTTCACATTCACTCGCAATCCTTGCATCTCTCACAGGGAAAAGCCATCTTCTTTCTCTTTTATCCATTCTCTAATCTCCTCCTTAGAAGGATGCCAACTCATTTTTATTTTCCTCCATCGATCTCAAAAAGACTTTAGGTCCTAACAACATAACCATTTTGGGGGTTCACCTTCGATCCATGCTTGCACTCGTTTCATCCTTATTAACATTGGGGATTTTTAGACCCAAGGTTCATCCAGAGTTGTCCAAAAAAAAACCCAAAGCACCAACATATCAATCCTCAGCCAAGGCTGAGGAAGGTCTCACCTGAGATGCAGAGAGGATCGCAGATACCATAAGGTATTGTGATATGTATGAAGGATTAAACATACATAACAATACCGCAATTGACATCCATGTAACTTAGGTATGATAACTTATTTAGGATTAAGAATTAAAACTATACACACACATATTCAACTCATTCATAACATACATATGGTAGATCATAACTACCATTTCTTTATTATTGTAAGTATTCCATCACTTAAAAGTTATATAGTGCGTTGAACAACTTCCTATGACATCCATGGAACTTCATATCATTACTATATAAAAAAATGGAAATACAACAGAATGTGCCCTGCACCTTGCATTAGGACTCCAAAATATCAAAGACGCGTGAATATATTCAAAACATTACAGGGTTACAACAGGCTCAGAGTGAGCTCGATACTGTTGGATCATGTTTTCATTGATGCCAAAGGATTGATGTCAAAGGAACAATGTCTTTTCATAGTATATTGATATAGTGATTGATGGATCATGTATTGTCCTTGATGTAAATGGATTGATGTCAAGTGGAGTAATAGTCATATGATGTCATGCATAGATGATGATGATGCATAGATGAATATGGATCAATGAGTTCTCATTAATATATGATTCATAGATGAAGATGGATCAATGA
>SNQJ01S0089083.1:46890-60697 GCA_010110895.2 Picea sitchensis | reverse complement strand
TTTTTCAAGGCGTTGAGTACTTTTCCTGAGGTTTTTCTATGCTATATTGATGTTTGGTTCTTAACAGAACTCCTTTGGCCACTCCTTTGTGATCTGCTCCATGTCCTCATCTGTCAATTTGTAATATGACTGTAACTCTTCTTTGTTCTCATCTTTGCACGCAGTGATATAGATAAAATGTGTATCTGCATAAAACTTGGCTATCAGTCTGTACTAATGCAGGTTTCGCGGTGTCATGCACGTAAATGCTTCAATGGAAACCTTCAGTTGCTGATAATAGGCATGAAACACAACGTTTGACTTCCATTTCTTCGACATGTCATTGGTGTACCACAAGGTAGAAAACCTAGTGGCCAACAACTCTGATGGTTCGATCTCCAGAAAGTGTGGCTCCTTCAAGCATTTTCCAAGCAACAATTGTGATCAAAATGATCATCCAACTAAAGTGGAATTGTTATCCCATATCCTGAGCTTCATGGGAGTGTTTCTCGAGTTCATTGATGATGTAACTCTACCAATTCATCTGCATGCCCTCCATACATTTTCCTGCGAGGTCCACCACAAACCTGGTGACCTATGTGGGGCGGTTCTTCCTTACGATCTTTCCAGCTATGAGTTGGCAATTGAGGCGCACTACACCATCCTGTATAGAGGCTACCTTATAGACTCAATTTCCCTTTTCAACTTTTTCGTAATATTCCTTGATGCACTGTGCCAGGGAGTGGTCTGAGGTCATCCCTGGTTAAAATTGTTGAGGGTCAGGTCCCTTCATGCTTAATCCTATAATCTGGTGGATCAGTTCCAGATCCACAGTAATCCTCCATTCAAGCCACAGGTATCCACCATGATAGAAAGACAAGAGGATTTTAACACAAGCATTAACCTCATGGTGGTGACCAAAATGGGGGATATTCATCATGTTCAGCACAGTGGACTGTGCCAGTGCCTTAATCCATGGATGGGAGATGATGCAAGGCTTCTTCCCAGTTAACTTCATCAAGTAGCGGTGGGGCACTAGCATACCATAGTTCTTTCTGTCACCCAAATTGAAATTGTTATTCTTTAGTAACGTGATCTATCCCAACTGACTTCCAAATACGCGTATTCCTCTAGGGATGTACGCGGTGATCAAGGTGTACTTGTACTCTTGTGGTATGTTGTCGCAGTTAATCACACCAAAAAAAGTTGGGATATACTCAGGTAGAATCGACAGTATCTGCTTCGCATTAGCCAAATCGTCGTGATGCTTACTTCGTTGCTTAGTTGTGTGGTTAACACGTCCAAAATGTTGTCCAGTTGAAGGGGAAGTTGGCATTCCCCTGGTTGATGATGCCTGGACACCTTCAAATAACTATCTGTCAGCCATTATCTTCCTGAGGACCTCCTCGACAAACTTCTCTAATGCACTGGGTTCTCCCGACATTCTCACTTTTAAACAGACAGGTCGAGGTAGGCAAATGGATAGGCAGGGTAGAAAAATGGATGGCAAGGTCTATCTTATGATAGCACATCTTGACACATAATCAATTCTCTTCTTGGCTTATTTAAGCACGAGTGGAAAAAAGTGGTCCTGGTGCAACGTCCGATGGGTTAAATAAGCAAGCCACCGTAATGGATTCTTCCAACGGGCATGAATGCTTCCATCAATCTGAATTTGTTGATTGTGGCACGGTATCAACGTCCCAAAAGTGGTCCATCTACCCATAAATGCATTTCCTAGACATTCTGGAGTGTCTTTCTAGTGGGAGGGGTGCCTCCAACAGTCATATAGATTTTCCAGGGTGAAGTCCCATTCTACGCAGTTATGTCTCCTGCGAGGTTCTAGTCTGCAAAGTCTTCCATCTGTTCTCTGTAGCTTCTTGCATCTTTTCCAACTTAAATTTCTTTTTATTGAGTTTCCTTTCCTTCTTTCCTTTGATCTGAGTCTCTCTAACTATTTCTGGAATCCTTTTTTCATTCTTATTATCATGTTCTCCTGGCGTAGTGACTTCACACTGCTGATGTGCTCTCAAAGGGTCTGAAGTTAAAGTCCCTTCTCTTAATACTTCCTGGGTGGGTATTCTTCTTTCTTGCATGGATAGGTCCTTCAAACCTTCTTGTGTTCTTTCAACCTTGACAGCTAATTCTCTTGGCCTCTATTACTTCGACTTATCTTCTCATTCTTCTATTAGTCGGCCTATTTTTCTAGATATGAAATCCCTTAGTTATTTCTTTTTCTTTTCTGTAGCTTCTTCCTTTGCTTTCTTTCTGATTTTATCTTTCTCAATCCAAGTCTTACTTAATAAAAGTGGGAAAGGGGCATTGTTATCAACAAACTTAATGACTTCAAATTCATCTTTAGTTGATGTTCCATGAACAATAATAGGTACATTAGTAACTCTTCCACATAAAGTTATCATCTTTCCTTTAAACAAGACTATCCTTCCCAATGAATGTACCACAGTAGGATTTCCCAAAATTTCCCAAGTTTCTTTTGTCATAATATTTACTTGTGTTTCTTCATCGTGTTAGCAATCCATAAATATATTTGGCTGAGAAAAAGACGACGAAGGTAACTTTGTCAACCAACTTTGAGACTCGAAACTAGCCTTATGGATCTGGAGAGGGCTCTCTCAGAAATGGCATGGCATCCACATAGGATATGGATTTGTGAACGATGGATAGATTTAAAATCGAGGATAAAATTCTTTTGTTTATATTAGCGCAGAGAAGTAAAACTTAGGCTATGGGGTTGGTCTAGGGAAGAGACGAAACAAATGAATCGGTGACTAGTTTAGAGAGGGAAAGGCAAGGCGAGTGACAACCTTCAGTGTTTTACTGTAAAGTGTGGCGAGATAAAAATAGAGAGAGCGAGTTTAGAGCATCTCCATGGATGAATTCGGAGCTAGCTCGAGAAGAAAACGCTTTGTCTAAGTGGCATGAACAAGGGGGCGTAGTACTGTGAATCTACAAGTTTGAAATTTCGTTCCAAAATAGACGATATGAGATATGAAATTAAAGATAACAGGGAAGAACATACGTAGAGAAAGAAACACAATACATCCAACTATCACAACTAGAATCTTTACATAAAAACACATGACCTTTTCATTAAGTTTCGGTAAAAAACACTCAGACTTCTTACAATAGCATTTGTTTCTTAAAATTGCCAACCAACCCTGGTTACATCGAAAAGATGAAATATATAAACAAAGGTGCCGCTTGGGATTCCTTCTATGCTAACATATAAATATAGACTGGAAAAACTGTGCCACATGCACCAGAAACTCTACGCATGGAACTACCCAAAAATAGGCAAAAATAATGCACGTCTACTAGTAACCGTCTTCAAGGTTTCACCACGATATCGGGTCATCGGTCAGGATCCGACATAGGAAGATATGTTTCATTGTGTGTCCCGATCAACCATCCCTACGAACAGGTGTCTGCCTCAAAACGATTGTCTGCAATGTCGGTTTTGCCTCCCGTTGCATGCCTATTTGCTGAGAGTCGCGCGCAACAAATGACTATGCAATTTTCGTGACCGTTACCAAAATGGTGAGATAATTTCAGAGGACTCTTATCACCCAAAAAACTTTCGTAAAGACAAAGCCGCTCGTTAATCTCTCTTTTCTTGTGGGAAGGTTAGAGCCATGTAGACTTCTTGCTCAACTGCCCCACCTTCCTCAGGATACTCTGTGTGCCCTTCTTCTGCTAGCCTTTGCGCTTCTTGCAGCTGGAAAATAAGATTTTGATCTTCCTTAAGCTTCCTTTTCAGCCACGCCATGTTCCCTTTATGACTCTGGGCAGCTAATGCCTCTGAAATCTTTGTCACTAGCTCTAATTTTAATTCTTTGTTTTCTTGATAAAGCTCGGCAATAGCCAACTTTGCCTGCTTCAGCTGCTGAGATGGAATTTTCTCATTTGTCATTGTGGCCTCCACCTTCATGACCTCCATGTTCTTTCCCGGCCTGCCTCTTCTCCGAGGTAGCTATTGTCCAGAGGTGAATGCTCCAGTTGTCTTTCCTTTCTGTATGCATTTCTTTGTCTCGGTCCTCTCTCATCTTAAGGCAATCTCTTTTGTGTTTGGAAATATGGGTCCCTCTAAGATTCTGGGAATAGTTTCCGCAGGCGCAAATGAAACCCAATCTCTTTGAGGTTCGGACCTCGCAGTTATATCGCTCCATGTGCCCTTTCTCGTACTCTGAAAAAATTCCATGATGCAGCCGAGGTGAAAACTATGTGCGAATGTTTCGAACAGATGTATTGATGGATAGCTCTAAACCAATTCGATTGGTGAAAAAGAAATGCGACAGACAACTTGGGCCAAATTCTATGACTAGAGGGACATGTCGAGCATCTGAGATTTATAGCAGATCAACTCAGAGAGGAGGAAATGTTGGGCAGTAATGAATTTATGGCAATGAGAAGTTTCAAGTCAATCCTTATGCTGTTCATGGAAAATCCCTGCATGTGGAATGGAGGTGATGCAATTTTTTGTGCAAGCATAATACGAACGCTGCAATTCTTCATTCCTTCGGCCTTCATAATAAACGATAATAACTATGGCACTTGCTAAAATGACCCTTATTTAGCCACTTGACTCGACAGGGGTATGTAGAAACTAACTTCTTAATGGGATTTGACCTTCTGGGAAAAGACAAGCCCATACCACGTATGCACCTCTTGACTCTAACACCCTTTCCCCTTTCCAAGGGCCAACTGGCCATTTGTTGACTTCAGCATCGCGGTATTTTGTACCTGACTTCGCATGTTTGGGCGCATGGGTCACTACATGACTCATAATCGACTCTATAAGGGAAAAGGAAAAGTGGCGGCACTAACACATCCAAAATACAATCTATGTTGAATTACTCTATTCTTGCACTTATGCGTTGTTTTAATTTTAGTATCTTTAGTAAACTGACATCTTTGTGATGATTCATCATTTCTTTCAATTGTACTAATGTAGTCTGAACTTTCTCTGATTCTTTCTCTTTATGATTCTCTCACATTCTGTTAGTCTCTGGACTTCCTTCATAGTTTCCTTGTCTCATGTTCATTCTTTCAACTTTAGCAATCATCCTTGGAGAATCCTCAACCTCATGACCAACAATATTACAAAAAAGACAAATAGGACCTACACCAGGGAATTCCTTAGAAATATGTCCCGGTCTTCTGCAGTTATAACACAAAGTCAATCCTCTTTTTCTTTTAAATGTTCCCCGACCTCTTTTGTACTGCACACTAGGATCACAGTGCTTTACTTGCAATCTGCAAAAATTCTTTCTAGGTTCCTGAATCCACTTATTAGTCCAAAAATTATTTATATGCATAGGAATGACATATCTTTCTTCATTTATATTATCTTTACTTAGACAAAATATTTCTTCCAACTTCTCCCTAGCCTTCAGACTAGGACAAAATCTATTAAACATAACTAAATTCATGCTTTCGAAACAAAATTTTTCACTTATCTTACTCTTATCAAAGCAAAAAGCTTTACCTCTTTTAAGATCTTACCTCTTTTCTTCAGTTCAGATTTCTTTCTTAGCACAAAGCTTCGCAAGTCAAGTAGAATATTGTGCACTACAACAACGGATCTAGCACAAAACTTCTCTATTCTTTACTTCAGTTCCAAGCAATCACAGTTTCAGGTCCCGACAACAGAACCATTTGTTGGGATAGGGGCAGACCCAGGGTTCAACGCTTCAACAACACACCAACAAAACCCTAATTATTGGCCCTTTCAGCAATGCCTGTGAAGCGGGTGAAGGCTCACCCGAGGTAGACGCAGAGGGGATTACATGATGCAGGTTTTTGTAACTAAGATGGGACACAGATCTGTGATAGAAACACTTTGCGGAGTACTCTATTAACACTTAGAAGATGATAAGAATTAGTTCATTACCTTTATTAACATTGTGGAACAAACCCTAATATGGATCGGCACAGTAACAACAAAGATTAATCATTTCTACCTTTTAGCACATAGAATTAAGTTAGATCTAGCATTCATTCATCCTTAACACATGCAAATCACTAAGGAACAATAGATCTATCTATCATACATAACATTCAAGGCACTAAGAAGATTGATAAAATAACCAACAATGCACAAATAAAACCAAAGACGTAAGATATACGTGGTTCACCCTAGTGTGGGGTTACGTCCACCAACTACTTCATCTTTTTTATTATTCTTCAATCTCTTACATTCATCTGCTCTTGTGCACTAAGCCACAGAGCCAAGCTTCGCATAGGACATGATATCTACGCATTGATCACTAGATCCTCATTCCAAAACTAGGTAAAGGCATAGATCCAACTTCTCTATTGAGCACAGAGCCTTACATACACATTCTGTTGCACAAAGCAACTCAAAACTCTTGCACTTATCCACTTCCCATTTACATTGCTTGTCCTTCTTTTGTTACATTCTTACTTATTTATACTTTTACAATCCCTTATGTTAGCACCAGAAGTCACCTCTGTATTGCGACAGAGGTAAGCCTGATACCCATTAGTTTTATATGTCAGAATGAATGAATAAGGGTGGTTGAATGGGTGTAGACCCAAGAGAATATCGCTTTAACTCAGAATCCTGGACCAGGAAAAGCATAAGCAAGTGAGGTCTTGATCTAACTCCAATCAGAAAATTGATTTTAAAGTGAGTAGAGGGAAGACTTGGTGAGAAAATGCAAGAGTCTGCTATGGACATCCATTCTTCTAGCATCTTAAGGAAGAAAAGCTTCAAAAACAATATCATCTTGGACCCAAAGCTTCAGACACTAAGATATGCCTAAACGACACAGTTATAATAGCACGATGATCAAACCTACATCACAATGATACTGTAACAACTCGACTGGATCCTCCAATTCTGAGCTACTTAGTGTAAGAGGGAAAATATAACACAGAAAACTGATTAAAAGTGGTGAAAATATTGCAGTGATCAAACCTACATCACAACAACATAACTACCCTCAACTGGATCCTCCAATTCTGATTGTTTTAACACAGTTGTTTACAAAGATAAAAAATAAGTTGACTTTCATTAAAAAAGAAGTCTCAAATACAGATGCATAACCAGAGGAACCAGTGCTTCCTCAAAACTTTACAATATGGGATCCTAGCTCAACCATCAACCCCTACGAAATATAAAAAATTGAGTATATATACTCAAAACTGCTAACGTCCCCTAGGGACACAAACAAACCAATGCATTCAAATCTTTGTGTCTCCTCCTTCTGTTGTCATACTGCACTTGTATTTCTCTGTAAGATGCGAAATTAAAACAGTATGGGCTTTGCAGGAAAACTCATTTATAGAGGATTTTTGGGTTGTCAGCTAGTCGCCACGGCCATCCTTTCATGATTTCCATTTATGTGATGAAACGAGGTTTCAACCACCATCCCCCATTTTCATTAACTGACTTCATTGGGATCAGGATGAGCCTTGACATCCTTAAATGCTCTAGGCGATGCCCATGACTTTGCTGAATTAATCTCGACGCCTTGAGCCCTGCTGCTCTCCTTCTACAATCAATAGAGGCACTTTCGACCCTTGGCACAACTATTATCCATCATTCCACATGACCTCGGGAAATGAACCTGCGCTTATCCCCTATAAAATTTTGGGGCTTCACATTTTGGGAGTTTTCACTCCCCTTGATTTCAAAAATCTCGATTCCCGAAATCGTAAAAACGACCCGTTTGGATTAACAGTCGGATTTTCATTGAACTTGATGGCCAGGATCATTTGCTTGAACAATCTTAGCCATTCGTTGCTTGAAAAGCACCTTCCCTTTATTTATGGCTCTTCTCCCATATGAATTCAATTTGTGACCCTATACTTAACCAAATAGCATTTCGGGACTTCGCATATCGGGAGTTCTCACTCCCCTTGATTCACAACATCGCGATGCCCAAAATATCAAAATGGTCATATCCAGATCGACAGTAAGATCTGCTCTAAAATTGACGGCCAAGATTTCTTCCCTGAAGACCCCATGTCACTAGCTCTATGCGACAGGTTCTAATCTTCTTCCCAGACCTGCACACCATAGGGACACGGGCTATGACCATGGGCCCAAACTTTGAGCGCTTCACGATTTCGTGTGTAGGTATTTTTTGCTGTGCTCCATGCTTGAACCTCCGATATGTGAAATCACGATTTTGAATTATCGACTGCCACGTGTGATCCGAAATCGGATCCAGGAGCCTGTCAGGGCATGAAAAATGCTAAAAAATGAAAGTGCTCGGAATCCGACGAAACCAACACCATGACGTCCGACTCGTCTTCCTGATTCCGGTGGTATAATTTTTATCGCAAACGGAGTCCGTATGAGGAAGATATCGCATTCTGTCCGCCGAGCCAAACAGGGGAAATTTTGGATGCTGACTGTACCTGTCCGTACAGTCCGTACAGACACGTGTCAGACCGTACAGCTGACGTGGCGGCGTCCGTACAGTGACGTGGCAGCATCAGGAGAGGACACGTGACATGTCCGTACAGGACACGTGGCAACCCCAGAGCGTGACACGTGGCAGACGTTTTTGGCATTTTTGGCGCGCACTCGGACCAATCCTGGAGTGACACGTGTCACCACTGGGAGGGTGACACGTGGCACGGATGACGACAGCGAGTGACGTGGCAGTGCTGACTGGGTGTACGGCTTCTGACGTGGCAAGCTGACTGGGCGTACGGTGAGTGACGTGGCATGTTGACGTGTGGCAGTACGGCGGATGATGTGGACCAATCAGGTTTAGACACGTGGTACTGTTCGGGCGAATGAAAAGATGCCACGTGGCCCAATCACAGGCTGCCACGTGGCATCCCGGGTTTTGTCAATATTGGCTATGCCAAAATATTTTGTGGCCGGGGGATTCGAACCCCGGACCTCCATCTCCTTCTACGCTTTAACTCTGTCCGCCTGTCCAATACGCCAATGGATGTTACTTGTTATATGTATCAATTTAATTGTATTTAAATTTACATATTATTTTATTTGGCGGGGGGAGGGGCCGGGGCTTAGCCCCGACCCCGGATTCTTTGCGTTTAATATGACCATGTCATGTAACAAGGAGCGCGGATAATTGGCGCGGTTATGATTTAAAATATAGTTAACACGGTTATGACTAACGGTTATGGCTATGGTTGGCGGGTTTAAACATTAGCCCATAGCCCTATGGGGAGGGGCCGATACAACCAAGTGCTAGCACCAACATGTAAAGGCCAGCGCTTAGCCCGTAGGGCTAGCGCTTAGCCCGTAGGGCTAGCGCTTGGCCACATTAACGCCATGTGACCTTTGAAGGGGGGCGTGCGCCCAACCAAAGGGGCTTAAGCCCAAATTTAAACTACCATATAGTTAAAAGTGGGTTTTTCAACCACCTTTTAATTAAATTAATGTAATTAACTCATTTTTAAGAGTTATTGGGCATTTTTAGAGCCTAAATTCGTGGAGGAAGTTGGAGATGGACAACTAACTCCTCCACTATTTAACCAAGGCCATGTTGAGGCCATTTACACAGCTTTTGAGAGCAATTTCAGAGCAGAGATGTTGAAGCAAGCCAAGTCAGAGCCAGTTTGAGGCAGAGGAGCTGTTGAGGTAGAGATGTTGTCGGACGATTTCTGAGAGTTCGGTATATCCGTTTCAGGTGCCGTAAGTTGTGCCAGATTCTAGAGATCATGGCGAATAAGACCAGATCAGTCTAGGAGCCGATCGGCAATTGTAAAGATGTACTAATAAACTTTCGAAAAGAAATCAAGAAGCCTCCCACAAGAGAAAAAGGCCCGGAGACATAGGCAAAGTTGCCGAACTCCGTTATCAAATTTGTGCATAATGGTTTGCTGATTTTCATTGCATTTCAGATTTGCTTATATTTCTATGGCTGTATAATGCATTTGCTTTTCTCGCTCTTTCATTAAAGTTTCCCAATGGTTATTTAATGCATGCTAAATAAACTCAACCATAAGTCATTCGAAAAATCCTGACGGATCAACGTGCCCCTCTGCTTTAAATGGCCTAGAACAAACTTTCATTGTGGGACCACATACCATCGATACTCCTGAGAAGAATTTTCTTTGGCCCGGATCCTGCGCCATGCGTCCCGTGGAATAGACGGCCCTGATTATTTTGCGATTTCGCATGTCGCAAGTTTTCAGGACTCCCCCTCCTACTTTCCCAACTCATGAAATCGCGAAAAGATGACCCACCGGTCCAAATCTCTCCCTTGATCAATGAATACAATATTTTCATGATTTCTCATTTCGCGAGATCTGATGTGATCGACTCTCGACCTCCTGATTCGTGAAATCGCGACTATGTTGATCGTGCACCACATGTCCCTCTGAAATGAACAGACCAGATATCACAATTTCGGGCCTTGGTTTGATGCTAAACTTTGCGCAACTCTATAATCTCGATCGCCCGATGGTCGCCGATCTAATTTATCTGATGAATCTGATGGCGGAGACTGAGCCTGTGCTTGATGGATTTTCGTCGACCAGGTATGTGCGTGCCTTTTCATAATCGTGCCTCGACTTTGGATAAAAATGCATATGGTGGGTTTTTAAACCTGTTTTCTCGCATTTGGTCATGCAATGGCCAACTTCAAAGGAAAAACATCCCCTTGCAAGAATAAGTGCTAACATTAGGCTCCATGGGGGACATAGTCCTCCCTACGAGGCTCTTAGATCTCCTTTTGCAGTTCCAGTCGCCTTTTGTTGGGATATGGAGTCAAGATCAAAACACACTGCTGAAAATACAAGCCAAAAGTAAAAACAAAAATAAACACACGTTCTCGAAGGAGCTTATTTATGTACATTCCTAAGCTAATAAAATTTTACATAGTGCTAGGTGAAAGAAAATTTCCATCATAACCATTCAAGAAACTTCCTAACTAGAAGCTCCTTAACTCTATCGATGATTGATAATATGTAATGCAACCGTGACAACAGAATAGTTACATTCTTAAGCTTTCCTCCTAATTTTGAGGTCAGGATAAAGATGGGTGGCTTCAAAACATGATGGAAATACAACTCCATGTATTCCTTCACAGGCTCATAGGCCAAGCGACAAACTCCAAAAAATTGGTAACAGACAACCTTCTCTTCTACACAGCTCCTCACACATCGTTGAATCTCTCTGGTAGGCACAAGAGGGAGAACAATCGATACAGGCTGACTGATCTTACGCGATGGTTACTCATTAACAAGTTCTAAATAGGAGATAAACTGCTCCTTTTGTTGCTCCTCTGGTTCTTTTGGTTCTTCTTCTTGTCTCTCCCAAGGGTCAGATTCATAATCATCATAAACAAGACCCGTGGGAAAACTCTTCTCTTCATCTCGTTGCTTAGTGCCCTCGGTAGGTCCAGAAGGGATCATTTCCTCAAGATCATCTTGCTTAATGAATAGAGGATAAGGCCCAATAGTCTGTTCTTGGAAATCCTGCACATTCAGCTCAGAACTTGATTCATAATTGTCATATACAGGTTGGTCGCTTCTTTAGTTGGTGAACTGTGATGTGGGGATCTGCTTCTCTTCGTCTAAATAATCTTCAAAGCTAGGGACAACAAGCCAAAGTGGAACGATCTCTCGATCCTTCTTTTCAGTCCCAAATGTAAACACATCATGGGAAATCTCGTGAAGAAAAAGAGAAGAATCCTCCTCCAAAATGGCTCGTTCCTTTAAAACTGAGACAACATGCTTATGATGGGTAGAAACTTATGTCTCTACCACCATGGAATTTTGAATACTACCCTCATCAGTAGGGCCACCAAGAACAACAACTTCAAGAACTGGAAAATCCTCTGTATTTTCTTCAAAAAGGCAGTAGTCATGATCTACCTTCAACTCTTCTATCTCCACGGAGAGATATTCTACCAGTTCTGTCAACTCGCCTAGAGAATCCTCCTCTTCATGGTCCTCATCCTCACAAATTTCATAAGACACAACCACATCTTACTCATGGCCTTCATATTCCTCACAACAATTATGACAGATTAACTCAGTAATAATGCCTTTGATAGTGCCTACTAAAGGCTACATAAAACTCTCTCAGGGAGGAGATGCTAGCAGGGGGTAAAGAATGATACCATTTATGAGCATCCCTTGCTAATGAGAACATGAACATTTTTAATAATACATCCTCGTGATGTATATCCCATTGATGCATGAGTTCATGAAACTCGCGGATATGCTGAGAAGGGTTGTCCTCTACATTCCCTCTAAATATGGGAAAATAATCACCCCATTCATCCACAGTAGGGACAACATTAGGAAAACCAGGAACAATAGAAAAATTAAAAGGAGTAAACCTCCAAGCTAGGATTTTGTCCATTTCAAACTAGTGGAGTCGCCAAACAATCCCTCAACCATGGATTCGCCAGGTGAATGATATGCATAATGAGTGTGTCTGGCCTTCAATCGCCATCAAAGGCCAGATCTGATCATTGTGTTCTCTTGAGGGCTACCGGGTGTAGCTGGAAGAAGTTACACTAAAACAACAAAACCAAGACAGCAGAATCACCTTAGTGGAGTCATCGGGTGCACAGTTGCAATATTTGAAGTACTAAGTTCCTATGCACCTTTAGAACTATTAAACGTTGTCATCCTACCCAGGGAAAATCTTCAATTTCGTCCCCGACATTGGCACCAAAAATATTATCACCAGAAGTCACCTCTGGATTGTAGCAGAGGTAATCTTGATACCCATCAATTTTAAATGTCACAATGAATGAATAAGGGTGGTCGAATGGTTGTAGAACCAAGAGAATATCTCTTTAACTAAGAATCTTGGACTAGGCAAAGCATAAGAAAGTGAGGTATTGATGTAACTCCAGTAAGGAAGTTGAGTTTAAAATGAGTAGAGGGAAGACTTGGTGAGAAAATGTAAGAGTCTACTATGGACATCCGGTCTTCCAACAACCTAAGGAAGAAAAGCTTCAAGAACAAGATCCTCTTGGACCTGAATCTTCAAACACTAAGATACGCCTAAACTGAACAGTTATAATAGCACGATGATCAAGCCTACATCACAATTCTACTGTAAAAACTCGACTGGATCCTCCAATTCCAAGCTAATTAGTGTAAGAGGTGAAAAGATAACACAGGAAACTGATTAAAACTAGTGAAAATATTGTAGTGATCAAACCTACATCACAACAACATAACTACCCTCAACTAGATCCTCCAATTCCGAGTGTTTTAACATAGTTTTTTACAGAGATACGAAAGAAGCTAACTTTCATTAAACAAGAAGTCTTAAATACAAATGCATAAATAGAGGAACCAGTGCTTCCTCAAAAGTTTACAATACGACAGTCTATCTCAACCATCGATCCCTACAAAATATAAAAAATTGAGTATATATACTCATAACTAATAACGGATGCTAGGGACACAAATGAACCATTGCATTCAAATCTTTATGTCTCCTCCTTCTGTTGTCAGACTACACTTGTCTCTCTCTGTCAGATGAGAAATTAAAACAATATGGGCTTTGCAGGAAAACCCATTTACAGAGGAGTTTTGGGTTGTCAGCTAGACACCATGGCCATCCTTTCATGCTTTCCATTTATGTGATGAAATGAGGTTTCAACCAACATCCCCCACTTTCATTAACTGCATTCATTGGGATTGGGATGAGCCATGACATCCATGAATGCTCTAGGCGGTGCCCATTACTTTGTTGAATTAATCTTGATGCCTCGATCCCTGTTGCTCTCCTTCTGCAATCAATACAGGAACTTTCGACCCTTGGCACAACTCTTATCCATCGCTCCACACAACCTCGGGCCATTTCCCTGCACTTATCCCCTATAAA
>SNQJ01S0089083.1:9930-37440 GCA_010110895.2 Picea sitchensis | reverse complement strand
GAGCGCAGAATTGTTCATTGCGCTGAATCGTCCATTTTCCTTCCTCGTCTTCTTTTTCTCTTTGTTCTGAATTTGTGAGGGAGATCTTCTTAAGGTTAAGGAGCGCAGAATTGTTCATTGTGCTGAATCGTCCATTTTCCTTCCTCGTCTCCTTTTTCTCTTTGTTCTCAATTTGTGAGGGAGATCTTCTTAAGGTTAAGGAGCGCAGAATTGCTCATTGCGCTGAATCGTCCATTTCCCTTCCTCGTCTCCTTTTTATATTTGTTCTGAATTTATGAGGGAGATCTTCCTCCTTTAGCTCTCTGCTCTTTTTCTGAGTTTTCTTCTGAACTAAGTAAATTGTTTGTTATCATCAGTATTTCGTATTAGAGATTGTATAGTGTTGTAAGATGGGTGGAAAGTGGTTATTCATGTGTGGAGGCAGACCAGAAGAGCAGAACGGACGCCGAAAACAATCCAAGTCCACAGTGAACCCGGTGGAACCTCGACCCCTTCCAGCCGTGTCTGCCCCCCGTTCCTTGGATTCGGCAGCAGTAACATCTGATAAGAAAGAAGCAGAGGATATTTCTCAGCAAGATGTTAACAAGGCTGCAGAAGTTTTCATCAACGGGGTCCACAGGGATTTGGAATTGCAGAGGACGCTGTCTGATCGTCGATACTATGGCTACCTGGAAAGAGCTACTTAAATATAAGTTATTTCTATGCGGTTCACTTGTTTTAGTTAAATACTAAATCCGTCTTGATATGGAGATTTTTTCACCGACAGTAAAGTGTTGCTCAGTGTAACTTAGTAACTATAAGAATAGAGATATTTATGTCAAAGAAACGAGTTCAAAATGTAAAAATGATAACTATCTTTTAGGAATGTATCTGAAAGAGGTACGATGTAATACGATGTTTATATATATTTCCATTTTCCACCTTTGTGTACAAGGCAAACTAAATGTGTACAAGACTCTGAACTGTGTTGGATCGCCCCTGCATAATCTTTCACAAATGCAAATCTACATTCAAATGGAAAGGACTAACAACAAACACTCGCATAGAATCGATAATTGAGATTACAACAAATTTTCATGGTTAAAAGTCTTGAATTCTCGTTATAGATATCTGTATTATATGTAACTCCCGCTTTATATACTTTCACAGCTTTCTGCTTTGATATGCAAACATAATGTTGTGGTTCTTCTCACTTATGCAGTTAGTCTTCAACCGTTTAGCTTTGCACCGTTCTCACTGCTCAGAAACTTTGGGGTTTGCTGGTTTTTTGGCATGGCCACAACCACAAAGTGAGTATTTTCATCTATTTGCAAGTTTGTGTTCCGGTCTTTACCAACGAGGTTGTAACCTGTGGAATTTAACGTCTGATTAAAAAAGAACTGTACATAAATTCAAATAGAATCATGAAAGAAAGCTAGAAGTTTTTGTTAGGTATTTCTGATAAAACTTGCCATCAAGAAAGAAAGCTAAAAGTTTTTGTTAGGTATTTATGTGGAAATGGCTCTGCATGGTTTTTGTTAGGTGTTTATGTGGAAATGGCTCTACAGGGTTATAATTGGTTTGCAGTGAAATTAATTTACTTCGTCGGACTTTCTGGGATACTTATTGTCAATATTTAAAGAAACATAAAATGCACGTTTCTAAAGAAAAACTTCATCTTCAAGTCACTTCACTAAAGGTTTTGAATATCATTGTGCTTTATTTTTCGGTAGAGGATTAAGTGTGGAAGTTTTATTTCTTACTGAATTTTTGAGTTTGAATTTTACACTGACTTATAACTGGGCAGATGTAGTGCCTCAGATAGAAGAAAATAGATTGGTATTAACGTTTGCGTCAAGATTCGGCCCACAAATTACTATTCCCGGTGACTTAACCTTTTGTACATGCGAACCACCTCAATAATTTAATGGACAGGTGGGAAACTTGTGGTCGATAATAAAAAGGAAATAAAATAAAATAAAAATACGTTGGCCCTTGCCTTCATGTTTTAACTTGATCAACTCATATTTTCTAGTTCATGTGACCTTTGTGAATACCAACAAAATTTTGTAGAAGTGGGAATTATGTGACCTCTTGGCTCATATTCTCACCATCTAGGCCTATGCAATTATAAATGTTGGAATCATGTAAGCTTTGGATTTATGATTCCAAATCTATCAATGCATGATTTGGAGCTCATGTGAGCTTTTGTATTTAATTTTTTTGGTACCATTACAATCTAAGGTTGTTGGAATCATGTGATCATTTTATTCATGATTTCAATTTTATCAACTTGTGATTTAGAGTTAATGTCAGTTATTTTTTTATTTTTTTTCTATATCCATGATATTATACCATTTGATTCATTATTTATTTGGTGCCTCGTTACTAACTTCATTTACAAGGTGTAATTATTTCATACAATTCTGTCTAATGAATCGTTTCAAAATATTGAGAAAAAGTATGTCATGTAACTTGTATCAATTGTACAAACACAGAAATCAATGCAAGAAACAAAATAATGAAATTTATCCACTATACAATCACTGAAATCAATAAATGAAAAACAACAATTTGAGTGCAAGCTAATGATTGTTTCCCAAGATGCGTTAATGGAAATGCATATATGGAAAACAATAATCTATTGATATGGAGGGATGATTCAAGTCACTTTTACAAGTAATTTGAATATGGTGTAAGAATATGAAAAAATCGAATTAGTTTCCCAAATATATAATTTGTATTTATGAGAAATTTCTATGACACTTAAAATGCCTGTTTTTCTCACAGTGGTATGTTAATTTTCTTGAAAAATATAATGCATATGTTCATGTTAGTGCAACAATTGAGTACCTAAATGGTATAGTTTCCTTAAAATAATTTATACAACTATAGAGTATGATTTTTCCTTCCGCGACATTATTTTTTTAATTTTTTTAATGTTAATTTTATATATTTTAAATTAAGTCAACATATCCCTAAAATTATGAGGTCAAATGTTAATATAGGGTTTGAGAGCCATAACATAATCAAACATTTTATTTTAGTTCGTAGATCTCAATCTATACTAGTGCAACATGTATTTCTTTTAAAATGGGCAAAGAGGTAAAAACTTATAGCACTTGAATGAAAGATGTCTATGTTTTAAAATTCTAATAGATGTCATGAAAAAAATGCCCAACAATATTATTTTAAAAAGTGATATATTTGGAATCTTGATAGTTGGATATATATGTGGGTAGTTTCATGAGTGATGGATATATTGAAAATAATTCATAAAAAGGGAGGTTTTCCTTTTTTGGCAACTTCAACCACCAATTCATCATTTTAAAACTAAATACAAAAAAAAACAAGTCAACAAACATGTAATTGGTGTTGGTTGTGGAACTTGATTATCTTCCTAATTCATATGCAAGTAATCCTACCCACTCATGTTAGGTTTTGGCCCCCGAATGAAGGGGATCCAAGGGGGTCCTACCACCCCCCCACCCCGTGGTTGGGTCGCATGGGGGATAGTGAAACCCCATCTAGAGGTTCGGGAGAGAAGCCCTTGAAGAAAATTTTAAGAAATTTTCCTTGTAAAAGATTGGAATTTCGTAGTCAATTTGGATAGTTCATTATAAGGTCGTTGATCTAACAATAGAATTTATGTTAGGGTTTTCGCCCAAGAAGCAAACCCTCTTTTTGTATGAGGGAAATGTATTACGGGTGTGTATGATAGAGAACATTGTATTTTGAGAGAGGAGGTTGTGAGAGAAGGAAGAGGAAGTTATAGAGGGTCTGTTGTAGGTTGTATCCCTTCATTTGTTGGATAATAATAAAGGAAGGATTGGAAATTTCTCTGTGGGCGTAGCCCATATTGGGTGAACCACATTTGTGTCTCTTATTATATTATGATCTTCTGTGTTTTATTTCCACATTGTTTTATTGCTCTCAGATCTAATTCCTAACAATTGGGAATTTTGAATCCCACTAGGAAATTTATGAATTTAAAGAATGCACACACATTAGAAGAACACACACACACACACATGTTCTTGAATGATTGCATGTTCATGGAACATGCATGTGCTAATGTGATAAAAAAAATCACATTGTGAAAATGTGATACATTTCTTGCCCCTTTACCCATTACCTATGATTTCATAGAAGATACCCATTCTACCATATAATATCTAAATTATATAAAACGTTTCCTCCTCTTTGAATACCACGCCTAAAAATATTGAATCTTTATAAGGAAACAATCTTGGTTTTTGAATCGTGTCGAGATCGCACCCAAAGGCTCGAGATACCTTAGAGAGGCTCATGTGATGGTTCAAGGCATTGTTCGTGGACCTTGAGCTTAGTAAAATTTATTTAGGGCCTAAGGCACTTGTTTTCCTCCCTCATCCATGGTTCAAGATTGAACAACCATTCTATAATGTTTCTTAACACTTAGTCTTGAAACACAACCAGGTATACAAAGCATATAATTTTAAAATAACTAGAAATAATATACAATAAGATGAAATCTATATAAGATACCAATGTATTATGATATTTCAAAGAAGGAAAGGAATGTGCACTTTATTCTTAAGGTGGGGTGACCTTTCACTGAGTAGAGCTCCAAATACACAACACAAAACAAGAATTCCATAGTATATTTCCTCTTTAAATAGCTTCTCAATCATAAAAAACTTAAATAGTTATGGCCCCATCACCAATGGGAACTAATTACATAGTGGGCCTTATAAAGTAGACCCTATTACATTAAATAACTATCCATGACCATCCCATGGGACTTATTCAAAGAGGATGGATACACGAAACAATTAACTAACTCCTAGGTAGGTTCAAGTATGGAGGTTAGAGTAGGACCCTCACAAGCCCTCCCCCTTACGAAGTAGGATTGTCCTCAACGTTGAAGATGAGAAAATTGTTGCAGAATCATGGTTGGTTCCCATGTGGCCTCTTTGGTTGGCACATTTTTCGACTAGATCAATACTTCTTCAATCATGTTTTGGCATAATTAACTTTCTCTAGTATCCAATACTACTTCCAACCGAATCCAAATAAATCCTTCTTCATCAAGTTCTGATAAGCTAGTTTGCACCTAAGACTTTGATCCCACCGCATTATTTAGAAAATACACGTGAAAAACGAGATAAATCTTAGAGTGGGATAGAATGTTTTGAATGATTGCATAGTGTCCATAGAACTTTGACACTTATTTATTATGTATTTTGTATTTGAGTGATGTTTGTTTATATGGTTGAAGGAAAATAAACACTTGATCCCCTGTTGTAAAGTAATGTTTAGAAGGATGTTGGTCTACTTTTTGCTTCATTCTATTTTTATCCATAACCAAATTATCCTTTAGTATGTAGAGAATAGATTCTCTAGTTTGGAGTGTGTTGTCCACTGCCTGAACCTTCAGAAGAAACTGGTAAATATGAATTTCCTTGCAATGGTTAATGGACATAAACAACTTCATATGGGGTCATTTTGGTAGCTTCGTGATAAGAGGTATTATACAACCATTCTGTGAGGGGAAGAAATTATTCACATTGGTGTAGTTTTTCATAGGAAAATAATCTCAAATAGGTTATTAGGAACTTGATAACCACTTCACTTTTACTATATATGTTGGGGTTATATGCCATGCTCATTTTCATTTGGGTACCCTATAGTTTAAACAATCCCTACCAAATTTTGTTAGTGAAGGCAAGGTCTCAATCCGAGACAATGGAAGTGGGCATGCCATGTAACTTAAAAATATAATCAAGGAAGACATGGGAAATTGAGGAGGGGGTAAATGGATATGATCTCCTAGTTCGGATTCACCCCATTTGGATCTCTACAATTGGAGATGTTGGAATTATGTTGGTTTTTTCTTCGAGATGTTGGATCTCATGTGAGCCTTTTATTTTATTTTATTTTTATGTCATCATGATCTTAACATCCAATTGATTAAATCTTCACTACTTCGCTATAAATGGTTTCACCAAGGGCACTGATTTCCTTACAACTATATCTAATCGGTTGTTTCAAAATAGTGAGAAAACATTTTCATGTAGCCTTTATCCATTTTAAAATGTTGAAATAAATACAAAAAATAGAATAAACATTGTGTCCATGAACAAACATTGAAATCAATGCACTATATTTAGTGAAATGGAGAAAACAACATAGAGGAAAATTATCAACTTTAAAAACATTGAAACCTATGCAATACAATGAAATCAATGTATTTATCATTCATTAAGATTTCCCTTGCCAACCTGTTTTAACTTGATCAACTGAGATTTTCTATTTCATGTGACCTCTGTGAATTGTTAAAGACCCAAAACAAACAAAAGTTATAGAAGTGGGAATTATGTGAGCTCTTGGCTCATATTCTCACCATCTAGGCCTATGCAATTAGAAATGTTGGAATCATGTAAGCTTCGGATTCATGGTTCCAAATCTATCAACGCATGATTTGGAGCTCATGTGAGCCTTTGTATTTAATTTTTTTCCCTACCATTACAATCTAAGGTTGTTGGAATAATGTGAGATTTTGCTTCATGATTCCAATTTTATCAACTTGTGATTTAGAGCTCATGTGAGTCTTTTTATTTTTATTTTTTTATATGGTCATGATCTCAGACCACTTGATTCATTATTTATTTGGTGTTGCATTACTAACTTCATGGTGTAATTATTTCATACAATTATGTCTAATGAATCATTTCAAAATATTGAGAAAACGTATTTCATGTATCTTGTATCCATTGTACAAACAATGAAATCAATGCATGAAACAAACTAATCAAATTTATCCACTATACAATCACTGAAACCAATGCATGAAAAAGAACAATTCGAGTGCAAGCTAATGATTTTCTCCCAAGATGCATTAATGACAATGAAAATATGGAAAACATTAATTTGTTGACATGGAGGGATGATTTAAGGAAATTTTACAAGTAATTTGAATATGGTGTAAGAATATGAAATATGTAAAATCGAATTAGATTCAAAAATATATAATTTTTATTTATGAGGTATTTGTATGAGTGTGTGAAGTGCTAGTTTTTCTCACAATGGTATGTTAATTTTCTTGAAAAATACAATGCATATGTTCATGTTAGTGTAACGATTGAGTACCTAAATGATATAGTTTTCTTAAAATAATTTACACAACTATAAAGTATGATTTTTCCTTCCACAACATTAGTTTTTTCAATTTTTTTAATGTTAATTTTATATATTTTAAATTAAGTCAACATATCCCTAAAATTATGAGGTCAAATGTTAATATAGGGTTTGAGAGCCATAACATAATCACACATTTTCTTTTAATTCTTAGATGTCAATCTATACTAGTGCAACATGTGTTTCTTTTAAAATGGGAAAGGAGATTAAAACTTATATCACTTGAATGAAAGATGTCTATGTTTTAAAATTCTAATAGACGTAAAGAAAAAAATTCCCAACAATATTATTTTAAAAAGTGATATATTTGGAATTTTCATAGTTGGAAATATATGTGTGTGTAGTTTCATCAGTGATGGATTTGTGTAGCCTATTTAAAATTAACTTGACAAATGGATATATTGAAAAGCATTCAAAAAAAGGGAGGTTTTCTTTTTTTGGCAACTTCAACCACCAAGTCATCATTTTAAAACTAAATACAAAGAAACCAAGTCAACAAACACGTAATTGGTAACCACTTTTTAGAGGGGTTGTCCCCTGAATGAAGGGGATCCAAGGGGGTCCTACCCCCCATGCTGGGATGCATGGGGGCTAGTGAACCCCCATCTAGAGGTTTGGGGTAGGACCCCTTGAAGAAAATTTTAGAAAAATTTCCTTGTAAAATATTGGAATTTTGTAGTCAATTTGGACCGTTCGTTATAATTATGTTGATCTAATAGTAGAAGTTATGTTTGGGTTCTATCCCATGAAGGAAACCCTCTTTTGTATGAGGGAAATATATTGCATGTGTGTATGATAGAGAACATTGTATTTTGAGAGAGGAGACTGTGAGATAAGGAAGTGGAAGTTATAGTGGGTGTGTTGTAGGTTGTATCCCTTCATTTGTTGGATAATAATAAAGGAAGGATCGGAAATTTCTCCATGGACATAGCCCATATTGGGTGAACCACATATATTTGTGTCTATGTTTATATTATGTTCTTCTATGTTTTATTTCCATATTATTTTATTTCTCCGAGATCTAATTCCTAACAATTGGGAATTATCAATCCCACCAAGAAATATATGAATTTTAAGAATGCACAAACATCAGAAGAACAAACACACACGTGTTCTTGAATGATTGCATGTTCATGGAACATGCATGTGCTAATGTGATAAAAAAAAGACATTGTTAAAAGTTGATACATTTCTTGCCCATTTACCCAATGACTATGATTTCATAGAATATAACCATTCTACCATGTAATATCTAAATTATATAAAATGTTTCCTCCTCTTTGAATACCACGCCTAAAAGTATTGAAGCTTTATAAGGCGACAATCTTGGTTTTTGAATCGCGTCGAGATCACACCCAAATGCTAGAGATAACTTAGAGAGGCTCATGTGGTGGTTCAACACCTTGTTCGTGGAAATTGAGCTTAATAAAAAAAATTAGGACCTAAGGCCCTTGTTTTCCTCCCTCATCCATGGTGTAGGCTCGAAGATCCATTCTATAGTGTTCCTTAACAATTAATCTCGAAACAAAACCAGTTACATAGAGAATATAATTTTAGAATAACTAGAAATAAGAGACAATGACATGAAATCTATATAAAATTTGTATTAGGGCCTCTATCCTCTGATGGCTTCCTCTCTGGACTATAGGATGGATATTAAGTCTATAACAGAGTGGACATGCCATGTATCTTAAAAATCATATCCATGAAGACTTGGGCAATTGAGAAAGGCGAAAATGGGTGTCATAAAGAACAAAATTGAACATATTTAGAAAGGTGTTTGACTACTACCATGATGAATGATTTTTTTTTACCATCTTTGGATAGAGCCACTATGAAATCCATACAAATGTCAGTCTAGATACTTGTTGGTATTGATAGTGGTTGTAATTCGCTATGTGTCTTCACCATCTCTCCCTTGTTTCTTTAACACATGTCATAAGATGATACAAAATCATGGAGGTTAGTTTTCTCGCCCTCCCAAAAGAAGGAGTACTTAGTTCATTCATAGGTTTTATGAAAGTTGTAGTGACCCATTGTAGGTGATGAATGACTCTCCTCAAAGAAACTTTGATATAAGATTTTTTTTTACCAAAATAATGCACCCTTCATATTTAAAGGTATATTGTTGTGATGTATAACTTTTAGAAGGGTTGTGATATTCTTTAATCCTTTGCATGTGTTTAACCATAGTGTTTCTTGCAAACTATTGTTGATGGGATTCCTTTAGACATTTTGGAACATGCAAGGATTAGGAAAAGAGGGATAATTTCTCCTTTTATTTCCTTGATAAAGAATCAACAACCACATTTTGTTTTTCATTTCTTATATATGATGTCACTAACATATGGAATGATCATTTTAGTGACCCACTTACACTAGTTTACTAATGATAATATTGGGTCTCTAGAATACTTCAGACTATAATGGTTGATGTTGATCTAGAAATGCCTCCCTATGAGATATGAGCAGCAAGCCTCAAATACATAAAGGATGGCCATCACCTCTTTCTCATAGTTGGATTTTCCTAAATTGCGATCACATCATTGTTTCCTAGTGAGTGCCAAGGGATTTCGTTTTACATCAAGACCACTCCAAATTCTCTATATGAGGCATCACATTCCAAGACAAAAGTTTCACATTTTCACATTGGCCTCCACATTTTTTCATACCACCATTGACTATCATAATTTGAAAATTAGGTATGGCATGGACATAACGGTGGTTTTCTTTGGCCACTCTTTGATGGATAAAATTGTGGGTGCTTTCATTGTCAATGAAAACAATCACCTTGTGGTTCTTGATGTAACCAATCAAATTCAGAGTTTGGGGTGCATAAAATTTAGATAGAGCATGGAGAGAAATTTGGGGCTCCTTGTATAGGGCTTGAAAGGTTATTTATTCTTGAGGATAAGGGGTTTATTCTTCACATTTAAAGTCACTAGTGTCTTCAATGTTGATTTCCTTCAAGTGGTATTGGGGGGATACATCCATTTGAAATATTTATTTTTCTTTACGTTTGTTCCCTTTGAAATACCTCTCATCACAATTATAACAAAGTTTGAGGCATTGGCATTTTGTCATCTCTTCTAGGGAGAAATTTTGGATTCGCATAGGTTGAATGGTGGAGGGGATGGAGGTGGTTGTGAAAGGAGGATAATGGTGAGAAGAGAATGAAGGTCTTTTGGTTTGTGCATTTATCCCTATTTTGGTTTCTTTAACTCTCTCACGCGCCTCCAACCAAGTAGCCAGGCATTGCATCATGACTTATGATTGAATTCCCCCCTTGACACCACTAATGAATCATTCTTTAAACAAGGAATCAAATAGGCCCTCTATGTGGATTTACAATTGCTCAAAGGCTTCTATAAAATCAATAACTATACATGTTTCACATAATTTTGTAAGTTTTCCCAAATAGTGAGTGTTTCATTCAAAACAAGCATGAATGACCTTCACAAATTGGCTCCAAGCAATGTATCCTCCATAATATTTCTTATACCATTACCACCATTGCCAATTTTTTGAATCCAAATATAATATGCATACTTTGAGTGTCCTTATGTCATCAATCATTTCATGGAGACATAAATAGTGTTGCATTTGGGTGATCCAACTAGATGGATGAAACCCATTAATCTTGTTCATGTCTACTTTTGGAAAGTAGTTCCATGAATTTTTATCATGAAAGGGTGTGTGATGACTATGGTTATCTAAAAAGAGTGTATAAGGATGTGACTCTCCATTTGCTAAATATTCCCTATGTCGATGGATCGATGTGGTGTTCTGGCTCCATGTGCTTTCTGGATGCCAATAGTGAGCCTAGCTAGTCTTTGAGCTCAACATTTGTCTGGGAACTTTGTTGGGTAATGTGGTGGGTAATGTTTTAGGAGTTTAACACCCTATTTTTCAACCTTTTCCTTAAGTTGAGAAATTGATTTAACAAGCTTCTAGTACTTACTTTGCAAGTCCTTGTTTTTTTCCTTATTAGTTTCCTAGTTGCATGGGCCATGGGACCACTTAATATCTGACTGAAGTGTTATCCCTGACTTATCTCAATAATACCAGGGGCTTGAGAAAATTATTTTTAGGGGTATAAATAATAAAGGTGTTGCAAGTCCACACAAAAAAATTTACTAGAGAGGTGTACCTATGCAATTAGCATGACGCAAGGAATACTTTGAGATGTGTCTCCCATAATGATGTTGGCAAGACACAATTTTTTTTTTACAGCACAAGGGAGGAATGTTTCTAGTGAACTATAGAGGATAGTTTTTTTGGGGGAAAGGAATGTCAGGTACTATAGCTCTTTGATATACCTAAGGGTCTCCATCAATAGTACTCGAGAAAATATTTCACAACACCAACTAAGGAGGATAGACTATACCCTTATCTATACCAACTAAAGAGGATAGACTATACCCTTAGCTATATTTTGCATGCACCTTCCATGGTATAGCATGCACATGTACTGCGCACTAAAATGATGAAGTGTGCACATTTCAGGATATGTGCGCAACAAACTTAAGTGTGCACGATTTTGAGGTCAGAGAGCCTTTGTGTATATGTTGTGTTTTGAGTTTGATGAGCCAGGATGCAGAAATGATAGTATGCATGTAATGTAAATGTAATCACATGCAAATATTAATGAAGAACACATCACTATGACAGACCAACCATGTAAAAGAGTATGGGGGGCTAAACTCCACTAGTTACCATACAATTCTGTCTAATGAATCATTTCAAAATATTGAGAAAAAGTATGTCATGCAACTTGTATCAATTGTACAAACACAGAAATCAATGCAAGAAACAAAATAATGAAATTTATCCAATTTACAATCACTCAAACTAATGCATGGAAAAGAACAATTCGAGTGCAAGCTACTGACTGTCTCCTAACATGTGTTAATGGTAATGAAAATATGGAAAACAATAATATGTTGAGATGGAGGGATGATTCAAGTCACTTTTACAAGTAATTTGAATGTGCTGTAAAAATATGAAATGTGAAAAATCGAATTAGCTTCCCAAATATATAATTTTTATTTATGAGTAATTTGTATGACTATCTGAAGTTCTGGTTTTTTTCCTTAAAATAATTTATACAACTATAGAGTATGATTTTTCCTTCCACAACATTATTTTTTCATTTTTTTAATGCTAATTTTATATATTTTAAATTAAGTCGACATATCCCTAAAATTATGAGGTCAAATGTTAATATAGGGTTTGAGGGCCATAACATAATCAAACATTTTTTTAGTTCGTAGATCTCATCTATACTAGTGCGGTATGCATTTCTTTTAAAATGGGCAAGGAGGTAAAAACATATAACACTTGAATGAAAGATGTCTACGTTTTAAAATTCTAATAAACGTCAAGAAAAAAATCCCCAACAATATTATTTTTAAAAAAATCCAAAGGCCCTTGTTTTCCTCCCTCATCCATGGTGCAGGCTCGAAGAGCCATTCTATAGTGTTCCTTAGTAGTTAATCTTGAAACACAATCGGGTACATAGATAATATAATTTTAAAATAACTAGAAATAAGAGACAATAAGATTAAATCTATCTAAGATACCCATGTATTATGATATTTCAAAGAAGGAAAGCAATGTGCACTTTATTCTTAAGGTGGGGTGACCTTTCACTAAAGAGAGCTACAAATACACAACACAAAACAAGCATTCCATAGTGTATTTCCTCTTTAAATATATTCTAAATCATAAAAAACTTAAATAGTTATGGTCCCATCACCAATGGGAACCAATTACATAGTGGTCCTTACAAAGAAGGCGCTATTACATTAAATAACTATCCACAACCATCCCATGGAACTTATTCAAAGAGTATGGCTACATGAAACAATTATCTATCTCCTAGGTAGGTTCAAGTATGGAGGTTAGAGTAGGACCCTCACATGCCCTACCCCTTCAAAAGTGGGATTGTCCTCAAGATTGAAGATGAGAAAATGGTTGCAGAATCATGGTTGGCTCCCATGTGGGCTCTTTGGGTGGCATGTTTTTCAGCTAGATCAATACTTCATAAATCATGTTTTTGCACAATTAATAGTCTCTAGTATCCAATACTACTTCCAACTAAATCCAAATAGATCCTTCTTCATCAATTTTTGATAAGCTAGTTTGCACCTAACACTTTGATCCCACTACCTTCTTTAGAAAATACATGTGAAAAACGAGATGAATCTTGGAGTGGGGTAGAAGAGCTACTTTGTAGGCCGCTTGTCCAATGTTTTGAATGATCTCATAGTGTCCATAGAACTTTGGCACTAATTTATGATGTGTTTTGTATTTGAGTGATGTTTTTTTATATGGTTGAAGGAAAAGAAACACTTGATCCCCTGTTGTAAAATAATTTTTAGAGCGATGTTGGTATACTTTTTGCTTCATTATATTTTTATCCATAACCAAATTATCCTTTAGAATGTAGAGAATGGATTCTCTATAGTGTGGAGTATGTTGTCCACTGCCCAAACCTTCAGAAGAAACTGGTAAATATGAATTTCCTTGCAATGGTTAATGGCCATAAACAACTTCATATGGGGTCATTTTGGTAGCTCCGTGATAAGAGGTATTGTACCACCATTATGTGAGGGGAAGCCATTATTCCCATTAGTGTAGTTTTTCATAGGAAAATAATCTCAAATAGGTTACTAGGAACTTGATAACCACTTCATTTTTACTATATATATGTGGGTCTTATATGCCATTCTCAATTTCAGTTGGGTACCCTATAGTTTAAACAATCCCTACCAAATTTTTTTTAGTGAAGGTAGGGTCTCAATCTAACACAGTGGAAGTGGGCATACCATGTAACTTAAAAATCTAATCAAGGAAGACATGGGCAATTGAGGAGTGGGTAAATGGATATGATCTCCTAGTTTCGATTCACCCCATTCAGATCTCTATAATTGGAGATGTTGGAATTATGTGAGTTTTTTCTTCATGATTCTAGTTCTATCATCTTCTGATTTCGAGCTCATGTGAGCCTTTTCTTTTCTTTTCTTTTTATGTGATCATGATCTTAGACATCCAATTGATTAGATATTCACTACTTCACTATAAATTATTTCACCAAGGGTAATGATTTCCTTATAGCTATAACTAATCAGTTGTTTCAAAATAGTGAGAAAACATTTTCATGTAGCCTTTATACATTTTACAAATGTTGAAATAAATGTAAAAAATAGAATAAACAATGTGTCCATGTATAAACATTGAAATCAATGCACTATATTAAGTGAAATGGAGAAAAAAACATGGTGGAAAATTATCGACTTTAAAAACATTGAAACCTATGCAATATAATGAAATTAATGTACTTAGGATCCTTGAAGATTTCCCTTGCCTTCGGATTTTAACTTGATCAACTGAGATTTTCGAGTTCATGTGACCTCTATGAATTGTTAAAGACCCAATACCAACAAAAGTTGTATAAGTTGGAATTATGTGACCTCTTGGCTCATATTCTCACCATCTAGGCCTATGCAATTATAAATGTTGGAATCATGTAAACTTTGGATTCATGATTCCAAATCTATCAATGCATAATTTAGAGCTCCTGTGAGCCTTTGTATTTAATTTTCTTTTCCTACCATTACAATCTAAGGTTGTTGGAATCATGTGACCATTTTATTCATGATTCCAATTTTATCAACTCATGATTTAGAGCTAATGTGAGTCTTTTTATTTGATTTTTTTCTATGGTCATTATCTTATACCATTTGATTCATTATTTATTTGGTGCCTCATTACTAACTTCATTTACAAGGTGTAATTATTTCATACAATTTTGTCTAATGAATTCTTTCAAAATATTGAGAAAAAATATGTCATGCAGCTTGTATCAATTGCACAAACACAAAAATCAATGCAAGAAACAAAATAATCAAATGTATCCACTATACAATCATTGAAACCAATAAATGAAAAAGAACAATTTGAGTGCAAGCTAATGATTGTCTCCCAAGATGCGTTAATGGAAATGCAAATATGGAAAACAATAATATGTTGATATGGAGGGATGATTCAAGGAACTTTTACAAGTAATTGGAATATGGTGTAAGAATATGAAATGTGTAAAATCGAATTAGCTTCCCAAATATATAGTTTTTATTTATGAGGAATTTGTATGATTGTAAAGTGCCCATTTTTTTCACAGTGGTATGTTAATTTTCTTGAAAAATATAATGCATATCTTCATGTTAGTGCAATGATTGAGTACCTAAATGATATAGTTTCCTTAAAATAATTTATACAACTATAGAGTATGATTTTTCCTTCCACAACATTGTTTTTTCAATTTTTTTAATGTTAATTTTATATATTTTAAATTAAGTCAACATATCCCTAAAATTATGAGGTCAAATGTTTTTTTTTACAGAAACGGATAATGGATTTTTTTATAGATTTAGGTCCAGCAAATAAGTTGTTAGGTGCTTTACAGTCCAAAGACGAACAACATATAGGTTTGCTTGTTCGGTAAAATGCCTCAAGTCCTTGTTACAAAATTCCAGAGAATGGATGGAAGCCCCAAGGGAATCCAGAGAACTTGGATTAGTTGTCGAAAATAGAAAAGTAGCAAACTGAAACATAAAGAGGGCTGGGCGAGAGGGGTCTAGTCTTCGTCGGAACTCTCCTGGGGCTTTGATTCTTTGGGGCAGGCTTTGGAGAGATTCTCGACCTTCACTTCAAGTTTGTTGATTTGGTGTTGCATTTGTCCTAGAACATTTTCCATATCTTTGAAATTAACTTCGAATTTGCTGGCAACATCTTCTTTGAGCGATTTGAGTTCTTGATTCAGAGATTCCCATCGGTTTGCTCCTACGGTGTCCATGATGAGAATTAACTTGGTCTACTCCTTGACCTGTTCTTTGATCATGTCAAGCTCCATATTCATCTCATTGATCCTTTCTTCCATCATGGGTTCTGGATTTGAGGACAAAGCCATGGCCGTTTCCCGTCTCTTATACCACGAGGTCGACGAAATGTGAAAACCACACTGGGGAGGGGGAGGATTGGGGTTATGCTTCTCTACCTGCTGTGATTTATAAAAAATCCAGTCTGGAGTGTCACAAGAGTCACGGGGATTCCTCCATACCTATTCTGTACCTCGGTTCATTGCTCGATTTGATTGTAATTTCCTGCAAGCGGAGGGGAGCTGTTCGGGAAGGGGGGGAGCATGAGTGTCTATGTAGTACTTCTGAATCTCTTTTGAGGGGGGGAGATTTGGTACTTGAAATGTCAAGGATAGTGAGTCAGACTGAGGATCATGGGATTTAGGAGTTATTGCCTTCTCCATTCACGAGGAGCATACTCTTTCTTAGGAGAGTTCCCTTGTTAGCCTCAGCGTCTGCGAGATTGTTTAGATCCCTAAGGATATGGTCGATTTTAGTTGTTTTGAAATTGGATAGAAGGAGGATAATATTCGAAAAGACCTGGGCTAGATAAATATTCTTTGGTTTCTTTTTTGAAGAAATGGCATGAATAATGATCCTGGAATCTCTAAAAAATACTAGATTTTGAACATTCTGTTCAATTGCCAGATTTAGGCCCTGCCATAGGGCTAGGATTTTTGCATGGTTGTTAGTGCCCTTTCTGAGGCCCCAGGTGTAGGTTAGGTCTATTTTTCCCAATGGATATATCAACCCCCCCACCCCCACCCCCCTTCCTGCGATGTCGAGATTCCCTTTCGAGGCCCCGTTAAAGAAGAGACAGTGTTCTTCCAGGGATGAACGCCATTTAATAAATTCTTGCTCATCCATTCTGATTTCCCATCTTTCTTTTTGGGGGCTTGTGAGGGTCACTCTGCTTAGATGGCTAGGGATAAAATATTTGAGCCATTGGTCTTCCTCTGAGTTTAGAGGTTTAGAGTTCTTGAGAGTCTGTTTGGTGTTCAGGGCTTCCCCCATCATGGCTTTTATTTTTAGAGTGACCTGAGGCGGAGTTATGCTTTCCTCACGAAAAATTATGTTATTCCTTTCAAGCCAAACTTTCCAGAAAAGGAACTTGGGGAGCCACATCCAACAGGTTTTAAGAAGGTTCTTTTTCTTCAAGGGAAACTGGGCAAGATCCTTCCAATTTCTTATCAACTCGATCAATGAAGAAGAGAGTTGAATGCTTACGGGGTTGATGAAGTGAGTCCAGACCTCTCTCGTGTACTCACAGTCGATGAAGAGGTGATCTGCAGATTCTTTGGCCTTCAGACAAAGCGGGCAACAAGATGGTCCTTTCCATCCTTTCTTCTTTAAGTTTTCACTGGTCAGGGCACATTTGTGGTTCAAGATCCAATTGAACATGTCAATTTTGGGGATAGAGGGATAATGCCAAATTTTTTTCCATGGATTTGGGTCTGCGGGTACATTGGGTATTGCTTGAATCACCTTGTAACTAGCCACTGTAGTGTAATTCCCCATAGAGTTCCCCCAACCTCGTTTGTCTTTTAAGTTAGCCTTGCAAGGTGACTTCCCTTGGAGCGCTTCCAGGAGGATTTTGACTTCCACCTCCAAAATATTAGGGTAGTCTCCTAGAGACCTCTTTTTCTAGGAAGAATTATCACCGTCACCCCATTTCGAAATGTCCCAAATTGTTCTGTAGTTGTTGTTTTGCAGCCAGGTTTTTATATTTTCGATTCCTTCCGTTTGATTCAGAGGCATGAAGCCGAGAATAGAGTCCTCCTAGATCTTAATTTTCTTTCCATTGCTAGGAATCTAGGTGAGGTTTGTTTTTAGGTGATCGAGCACTCTCAGGCAGAGAGAAAAAATCGGGGAACCTTTCGATACTTTTGGGGGACGATCCAGACATCTATCTCTATGGCCCAAGAAGTATTTTTTGCAAATATTTCTCTTACTCCAAGTGTTTTTACCCGAAACTAACAACCACGGAATTTTGGCCCCCATTGCAAGGTTTTGGGTGGCCACATCTCGAATTTGCAAGCCACCTTCGAGAAGAGGCTTTTTATCTTGTCCCAACTAACAAGATGAAGTTTCCTTTCATTGTTCTTGCCTCCTTCCCAGAGGAATCGACACATCATCCCATCGATTTTGAGCATTATCAATTTATGGGCTAGAAGGATTGAGTTATGGTAAAGTGGAAGGCTAGTTAGGAGAGACTTCATCAGGACTACTTTCCCTGCCAAATTAAGCCAGTTTGGCCCCCAGGACTGTATTCTAAGATTCAACTTGTCTAGGAGGGGCATCCATTGTTTCACTCTGGGGGTAGATTTGAAGAGAGGGACACCCAGATACTTGATTGAATCCTAGTTGGTAGTGCCTTCCATTTCGAGAATTCTGGAAATTTCATTGATTTCTCTAGTCATGCAATTCCAGCCAAAGATATTGCTTTTACGGAGACTTATTTCGCTACCTGAAACTTCATTATACTTATCTAGATCTATTTTGAAGCACCTTACAGAGGTGTTGTTAGCTCCGCCTAGTAATAAAGTGTCATCGACGAACTGTGCATGATTGATATGTTTGACATTGTGGGCCATTTTTATTCCTGAAAGAGACATGTTCTGGAGACAATTGTCTAATTGGAAGCTTGGATGGCGTAGAGCAGAGGAGACAGGGGGAATCCTTGTCTTAAGCCCCTTGTGGCTTGGAATAAATCTAAGGGGTGACCATTTACCAGAGGAGAAATCCAGGGGTGGGAGATGCACGCCTCGACCCAGTTTATGAATCTTTTTTCAAAACCTAGCTCGTGCATCACAACATAAAGAAAGTCAAGTTGAACTTTATCAAAAGCATTAGCAAGATCAAGTTTAACTATCATACCTTTCTCTTTTCTCCGATAGCTGGAATGAATGACCTCTTGGACCAGAATGATATTATCCATGATTTGCCTTCCTTTTATGAATCCTCCTTGATTTTCGAGGATGATTCTTGGGAGCACATTGTTGAGTCTATTTGCTATAATTTTGGTGATGATATTGTAACCTGTGTTGCACAAGGAGATGGGACAAAATCTGATAAAGTCGGTGGCTCCTTTTTCTTTGGGAATTAAGGCTAGGAAGGAAGAGTTGGTTCTTCCTCCCATCTTGGTACATTTCTACGATTTCTTTACCACTCTTAGGAGATATTTCTTAACAATAGGCCAGCAGGAGTTGTAGAAACGAGTTGTGAACCCATCCAAACCTGGGGCTTTGTTTGGATCCATTTGGTTTAAGGTTGTTCTTATCTCTTGCATTCTTATAGGGGCTGTCAGCTTTTGGTTTTCATCTTTCCCCACCAACGCCAAGACCGAAGAGAGAGGGTATCTCATCAGATCTAAGGGATCAAATTCCGGGGTAGTGAACAGATCTTTGAAAAAAGAGTGAGCGGATTTATTAATTCCCTCAAAATCTTTGATGACTTGGTCTTGGGAAATTATTTCAGTGACCGTATTGAAGTTCTTTCATGCCTCTTCTTGCTTGTGGAGGAAAGTGGTATTTTTATCCCATTCTTGGAGCCAGAGGTTTCTTGATTTCACTCTCCAATAGTTCTCTTATGTTCTGTAGGCTTGATGGAGGGCTTTTTGGAGGGAGACCTCTTGGGTTAGAGAAGCTTGGTTTGGGGGAGAGTCTTCTAGGGCGTGTTGAAGATGGTCCAGGGAATTTTGAATACGAATCTTCTTAGACATTGGGGAGCTGGGGTTTTTTGCCCAGGCTTTGAGTTCCTTTTTCAGTCCTCGGAGTTTTTCTTCCCAAATGAAGAAAGGGGAGCCAATCGTCTTTCTTTTCTAGAACTCAGAAACAACCTCCTGGAATCCTTCTTGGTTGGTCCAAAGAGGGATGAATCGGAAGGGGATAGGACCCGAGTTTTCTCTAGAATCGAGAGTTAGCAGAATGGGTTTATGGTCTGGGGTATAGTTCGGAAGGATTTTAGAGCTGGTCAGGAGGCCATGAGTCAGAAAAGAGGTTTGAATAAGGAATCTATCCATACGGGCTGCAATGTGTCCTGGGCCTATTCCTTTGTTGGACAAAGTGTACTTCCCCCCAGCTAGTTTGACATCCTCCAAATCCCAGTCTAGCATAATATCTTCCACCCATTCTCTTGCTGGATCGCGGACTGGCGAGCCTCCTTTTTTTTCCGAAATTGAGAGGGTTACATTGAGGTCACCGACGATTACTAAATTTTCAGTAACATGCCTGCTAAGGAAGAGTTTTAGAGAGCCCCAACAGGTCTTCTTTTCTGAAATTAAAATAGGGATGTAGAGGTTAAATAGACTTACCTGGTGACCCAAGTCTTTATGGAGTAGTTTGGTGAAGATCCAGTGAGTGTTTCAATCTTCTTCAATCAAGTCTAGTTTTGAGGTGTCCCAGAAGGTGTCTATTCCTCTAGAGGCCCCTCTAGCACTTACAACTTTCCCTGAACCTTTTTTTCCAAAAAGAGTTACTAGTGCAAAGGAGGATGGTTTCTTCTAGTTTAGTCTCCTAGATTAGTAGTACTTCAGGCTTTGTCATGTGAGCAAGATCTCTAAGGGATTCTTGTTTTATTTTTCTTCTGAGTCCTCTACAGTTCCAAGAGACATACTGCATTATTTAACATTTTGGGGGATGGTGGATCCTTTCGGGGCCCTTCCTTGCTTCCTTGTAGATCTGGTACTTATCATTTTTGGAATGGTATGTTGTGATCCTTGCACTACATCTCGGTAGGATTGTTGTTCTCTTTTCTTTTTCTCAGGTTTCCTTCCTCTAGAGGGCCTCTCTAGAGTTCCATGGGAGCTATTTGTTTTTGAATCGTCGCCATCCAACTCACCTCCATATTCAGTGCTCAATCTTATGTGCTCATCTTGCGCTTTCAAAAGATATTCTGTATTCGGGGGTTCAGGTTGCGGTTCAGGTGTTATGCTAGCCTTCGGGTATTGTTCTTGAGATTGTTCTACTTCGGTAGTTTTTGATGGGCCTTCCTTGACTTCTGAGCTTGGTTGGTTTTGCTTCACTAGTTCTTGCGATTTTTTCTCTTTTGGCTTTGTTGTCTTACCTCTCTTTACCTTCTACCAACCTTCCCTATATTCTTTTGCAGCAGGATGGATTTTGGGGTAGTTCCGCTGGAAGTGGCCATGTTCATGGAAGTTCCTACACTTGAACAACCGTTGCTCATAGTCAAGTTTTTGATAATGCTGCCATGATCCTACAGTGATCTTTATAGATTCTGGGAGACCGGCTTCGAGATCGACCTCTACACATATTCTGGCACAGGTATACTGGGATTTATTGTCTTCTTTATCTATGAACTTACCTAGTCCATTCCTGATCTTTTGCAGGGATTGGTAGCTCCAACAGTGAACAGACAGATTTGGTAGTCTTACCCAAACCGGGACCTCTTTTGGGGCATCTACAGAGGGATCGAAGTTGGGAGTCCATCTGTTAAGATACAGTCCTTGATTTCCCATGAAGTAAGGTCCACTTCTGAAAATCACATCACGATCTTCTTTCAAAATGAATTCAAAAATGAAGAATCTCATTCCCACTGGATAGTAGGTTACATTATGTTGTAGTTGGGGCCTCCAATTCCTCTGGATCCAGTCATCCATATTTTTCGACGATGGCCATAACCCCATAAAATAGCCAAATAACCCCCTTTCTTCTAATTCCAGGGCTATTTTGATGGATTGTTCCTTCGACAAAGCTATTTCCGGGATAGCATCAAGTTTTTTGATGAATTTTGGGACTTCAGGAGGGGAATATTTCTTACCTAGGCTATTGACAAGCTTCGTGAAAGCCTCATCATCAGAGAAAGGAGGGGGGGGAGCTGACTCCCTACCCCCGGGTGCACTCATGGAGGGATGCTTGGCTATGAAAAACCTTGGCGGTGTCTAAAGCCTAGCCACATCCAAATCCCGAAGTGGCATCTTGTAATTATGAGGTCAAATGTTAATATAGGGTTGGAGGGCCATAACATAATCAAACATTTTCTTTTAGTTCGTAGATCTCAATCTATACTAGTGAGGCATGTATTTCTTTTAAAATGGGCAAAGTGGTAAAAAATTATAACACTTGAATGAAAGATGTCTATGTTTTAAAATTATAATAGATGTTAAGAACAAAATGCCCAACAATATTATTTAAAAAGTGATATATTTGGAATCTTCATAGTTGGATATATATGCGTGGGTAGTTTCATCAGTGATGGATTTGTGTAGCATATTTAAAATTAACTTGACAAATGGATATATTGAAAAGAATTCATAAAAAGGGAGGTTTTTCTTTTTTGGCAACTTCAACCACCAAGTCATCATTTTAAAACTAAATACAAAAGAAAACAAGTCAACAAACACGTAATTGGTGTTGGTTGTGGAGCCTGATTATCTTCCTAATTCATATGCAAGTAATCCTACCCACTCATGTTAGGTTTTAGCCCCTGAATGAAGGGTATATAAGGGGGTCCTACCCCCCCAGCTAGGATGCATGGGGGCTAGTGAACCCCCATCTAGAAGTTCGGGGAAGGAGCCCTTGAATAAAATTTTATGAAATTTTCCTTATAAAAGATTGGAATTTCATAGTCAATCTGGACAGTTCATTATAAGGTCATCGATCTAACAATAGAAGTTATGTTAGGGTTTTCTCCCAAGAAGGAAACCCTCTTTTTGTATGAGGGAAATTTATTGCGGGTGTGTGTGATAGAGAACATTATATTTTGAGAGAGGAGGTTGTGAGAGAAGGAAGAGGAAGTTATAAAGGGTATGTTGTAGGTTGTATCCCTTCATTTGTTGGATAATAATAAAGGAAGGATTAGAAATTTGTCCATGGACGTAGTCCATATTGGGTGAACCAAATTTGTGTCTCTGTTTATATTATTCTCTTCTTTGTTTTATTTCTCTCATATCTAATTCCTAACAATTTGGAATTATGAATCCCACTAGGAGATTTATGGATTTTAAGAATGCACACACATTAGAATAACACACACACACACACACATGTTCTTGAATGATTGCATGTTCATGGAAAATGCATGTGCTAATGTGATAAAAAAAATCACATTGTCAAAAGTTGATACATTTCTTGCCCCTTTACCCAATGCCTATGATTTCAAAGAAGATACCCATTCTACCATGTAATATCTAAATTATATAAAACGTTTCCTCCTCTTTGAATACCACGCATAAAAACATTGAAGCTTTATAAGGAAACAATCTTGGTTGTGTCGAGATCGCACCCAAAGGCTCGAGATACCTTAGAGAGGCTCATGTGATGGTTCAAGGCATTGTTCGTGGACCTTGAGCTTAATAAATTTTATTTAGGACCTAAGCCACTTGTTTTCCTCCCTCATCCAAGGTGCAGGATCAAACAACCATTCTATAGTGTTCCTTAACACTTAGTATTGAAACAAAACCAGGTATACAATAATATAATTTTAAAATAAATAGAAGTAATAGACAATAAGATGAAATCTATATAAGATACCAATGTATTATGATATTTCAAAGAAGGAAATAAATGTGCACTTTATAAGGTGGGGTGACCTTTCATTGAGTAGAGCTCCAAATACATAACACAAAACACGAATTCCATAGCATATTTCCTCTTTAAATAACTTCTCAATCATAAAAAACTTAAATAGTTATGGTCCCATCACCAATGGGAACTAATTACATAGTGGACCTTATAAAGTAGACCCTATTACATTAAATAACTATCCATAACCATCCCATGGGACTTATTCAAAGAGGATGGCTACATGAAACAATTAACTAACTCCTAGGTAGGTTCAAGTATGGAGGTTAGAGTAGGACCCTCACAAGCCCTCCCCATTAAGAAGTAGGATTGTCCTCAAGGTTGAAGATGAGAAAATTGTTGTAGAATCATGGTTGGTTCCCATGTGGCCTCTTTGGGTGGCACATTTTTCGACTAGATCAATACTTCATGAATCACGTTTTGGCACAATTAACACTCTCTAGTCTCCAATACTACTTCCAACCGAATCCAAATAAATCCTTCTTCATCAAGTTATGATAATCTAGTTTGCACCTAACACTTTGATCCCACCACCTTATTTAGAAAAGACACATGAAAAATGAGATGAATCTTGGAGTGGGATAGAAGAGCTAGTTTGTAGGTGACTTATCCAATGTTTTGAATGATCAGATAAGGTCCATAGAACTTTGGCACTTATTTATGATTTATTTTGTATTTGAGTGATGTTTTTTTATATGGTTGAAGGAAAATAAACACTTGATCCCCTATTGCAAAATAATGTTTAGAAGGATGTTGGTCTACTTTTTGCTTCATTTTATTTTTATCCATAACCAAATTATCCTTTAGTATGTAGAGAATGGATTCTCTAGTTTGGAGTGTGTTGTCCACTCCCTGAACCTTCARAATCAACTGGTAAATATGAAGTTCCTTGCAATGGTTAATGGACATAAAAAACTTCATATGGGGTCATTTTGGTAGCTCCATGATAAGAGGTATTATACAACCATTCTATGAGGGGAAGCCATTATTCCCATTGGTGTAGTTTTTCATAGGAAAATAATCTCAAATAGGTTATTAGGAACTTGATAACCACTTCACTTTTACTATATATGTTGGAGTTATATGCAATGCTAATTTTCAGTTGGGTACCCTATAGTTTAAACAATCCTTGCCAAATTTTGTTAGTGAAGGAAGGGTCTCAATCTCAGACAATGGAAGTGGGCATGTTGTGTAACTTAAAAATATAATCAAGGAAGACATGGGAAAATGAGGAGGGGGTAAATGGATATGATCTCCTAGTTTGGATTCACCCTATTTGGATCTCTACAATTGGAGATGTTGGAATGATGTTAGTTTTTTCTTCATGACTCTAGTTCTATCATCTTGTGATTTCGAGCTCATGTGAGCCTTTTATTTTATTTATTTTTATGTCATCATGATCTTAGACATCCAATTGATTAAATCTTCACTACTTCGCTATAAATTATTTCAGCAAGGTTAATGATTTCCTTACAACTATATCTAATCAGTTGTTTCAAAATAGTGAGAAAACATTTTCATGTAGCCTTTATCCATTTTACAAATGTTGAAATAAATACAAAAAATAGAATAAACAGTGTGTCCATGTACAAACATTGAAATCAATGCACTATATTTAGTGAAATGGAGAAAACAACATAGTGGAAAATTATCAACTTTAAAAACATTGAAACCTATGAAATATAATGAAATCATCGTACTTATCATTCCTTAATATTTCCCTTGCCTTCATATTTTAACTTGATCAACTGAGATTTTCTAGTTCACGTGACCTTTGTGAATTGTTAAAGACCCAAAACCAACAAAATTTGTAGAAGTGGGAATTATGTGACCTCATGGCTCCTATTCTCGCCATCTAGGCCTATGCAATCAGAAATGTTGGAATCATGTAAGATTCAGATTCATGCTTCCAAATATATCAACGGATGATTTGGAGCTCATGTGAGCCTTTGTATTTAATTTTTTTCCCTACCACTACAATCTAAGGTTGTTGGAATCATGTGACATTTTGCTTCATGATTCCAATTTTATCAACTTGTGATTTAGAGCTCGTGTGAGTCTTTTTATTTAATTTTTTTTCTATGGTCATGATCTCAGACCATTTGATTCATTATTTATTTGGTGCTACATTACTAACTTCATTTACAAGGTGTAATTATTTCATACAATTATGTCTAATGAATCATTTCAAAATATTGAGAAAACGTATTTCATGTAGCTTGTATCCATTGTACAAACGGTGAAATCAATGCATGAAACAAAATAATCAAATTTATCCACTATACAATCACTTAAACCAATGTATGAAAAAGAAAAATTCGAGTGCAAGCTAATGATTTTCTCCCAAGATGCATTAATGACAATGAAAATATGGAAAACATTAATCTGTTGACATCAAGGGATGATTCAAGGAAATTTTACAAGTAATTTGAATATTGTGTAAGAATATGAAATATGTAAAATCGAATTAGCTTCCAAAATATATAATTTGTATTTATGAGGAATTTTTATGACTATGTGAAGTGTCAGTTTTTCTCACAATGGTATGTTAGTTTTCTTGAAAAATATAATGCATATGTTCATGTTAGTGTAACGATTGAGTACCTGAATGATATAGTTTCTTTAAAATAATTTACACAACTATAGAGTATGATTTTTCCTTCCACAATTTTTTTTTTTTCAAATTTTTTAATGTTAATTTTATATATTTTAAATTAAGTCAACATATCCCTAAAATTATGAGGTCAAATGTTAATATAGGGTTTGAGGGCCATAACATAATCAAACATTTTCTTTTAGTTCGTAGATCTCAATCTATACTAGTGTGGCATGGGTTTCTTTTAATATGGGAAAGGAGGTTAAAACTTATAGAACTTGAATGAAAGATGTCTATGTTTTAAAATTCTAATAGATCTCAAGAAAAAAATTCCCAACAATATTATTTTAAAAAGCGATATATTTGGAATTTTCATAGTTGGATATATATGCGTGTGTAGTTTCATCAATGATGAATTTATGTAGCCTATTTAAAATTAACTTGACAAATGGATATATTGAAAAGCATTTGGGAAAACGAAGGTTTTCTTTTTTTTTGGAAACTTCAACGACCAAGTCATCATTTAAAAACTAAATAAAAAGAAACCAAGTGAACAAACATGTAATTGGTAACCACTTTTTTTAGGGGTTGGCCCTTGAATGAATGTGATCCAAGGGGTTCCTACCTCACTTGCTGGGATGCATCGGGGCTAGTGAACCCCCATCTAGAGGTTCGAGGTAGGACGGCTTGAAGAAAATTTTAGAAAATTTTCCTTGTAAAATATTGGAATTTCGTAGTCAATCTAGACCGTTCGTTATAAATTTGTTGATCTAACAGTAGAAGTTATTGTTGTAGGTGAATCCCCCTGTGGACAAGTGGATTATCTCTTGGTCTCTAGATTCTTAAGGCCAAGACAGAAAGTGATTAACATGGACACTAACTTTCTTTTAGATCTAATCAAGCTAATGAATGAAAAAGAAGGAGAAAGATATGTACCTTATGAACGACGTTTGTCCTTGCAAATTCCAGGCTAAGCTTCAATCTTGATCTCCCTGATGGATCCTGTAAGGAAAAAAAAGATACAATGGACTTCCTACTCTACTGAGATTAGCTCAATCATAGATCCATCTACTGCAGACAAACTCATATGGAACAAGCACAATTTTGAAAGAAACAGGCCAAGCATTGATTATATTACTGAGAACAAGTAAAAGTACTTACAATCCTTTGAATGAAGGTGCAATAACTTCTTCCAATTCTCTTTTTCCAACCCCTTTGCTCAATCAATCTTGACTTATTGCTTTGATGACATCTCACTCATGAGATCATAAGTTTGATGTAATTCTCAATTGTCATT
>SNQJ01S0089082.1:6829-40120 GCA_010110895.2 Picea sitchensis | reverse complement strand
GAGACACATGATTTAGACTAGTTTCAGGACTAGCCACAAACCCTATTTTCCACGAAGTGTAACTTCAAAATACAACGAGCCACAAGATGAAATTTGTACCACAACTACTTGGATATGTTTCCTCAATGGCCTCCCAATTTTATGGTATGAATCATTTTAGATTTATTTTTTTTGCAAAAATGGGGAGATGACCTGTAAATAACATACCTTAGAAAGCATCATCAAATTTTTTTATCCTCCCTTGAATTTCGACCTTCTTTACTTCACCTTCCCTCTAAAATTCGGCGTATATATCCTTTGGTTACCTAAGTCACCTGTAGATATTTAATATGCTCAAGTGTGATTGAAATGAGATAGCCTTGCCTCTTATTTATACTTTCATGTAGCTTCCTTAGAAGCATCTTCTAGACCACTTTGTCCACATAGCCACCTATGTTTAAGTTTGCCCAATTTTCCACTTGTCCATATATCCAATAGCCACTTGACTACTTAACCCATTTTCCTCCTTTTAGGGTTAACCTTCTTATAACCACTTTCCATAATTAGAAAGTTCTCCATTTACTTTATTATTTAAATAATCCTCCTTGACTTTGTCACTTCGCTTTATTATTTAAATAATTCTCTTTGACTTTGTTAGTTCACTTTATTATTTAAATAATCCCCTTTGACTTTGTCAGTTCACTTTATTATTTAAATAATCCTCTTTGACTTTGTCACTTCACTTTATTATATAAATAATCCTCTTTGACTTTGTCACTTCACTTCATTATTTAAATAATTTCTTCTTTGCAAGCACTTTGACTTCTTTGACCTTTTGGGGCTTCAAGCCAACAAATGAGGGTCCTTCAACTTCGTAAGGCCATAACTCTCAAATCGTGAGGAGTTATGTGACGTTCCACATAGCACCAGAAATGGCATGACATGTACTATCCATATAGAATAGTCTTACCTGTAGATATATCAAAACTCATACCATTATACATCAAACAAACTTGGGTCCATTACCCAAACTTTTGTGCTACCAAAATTTGCTACTGGACTTTCTTCAAGGGTTGACATCAATGACAACCAACCTAATTAATGAACACTCCATTCTTGTGGACATGAAGCATCTGAGTGGCCCCAACTTTATCAGCAAGATCCAAACTTCGCCACCACCTATCAGCTCTTGGGTACAAGCGCGACTATCACTGATTTTCACATTCATGGCGGACTATTATGCCACCTGGGCCATCTCTGTGTTCCTACAAGTGAGCATGCAAAGATGATTTGGGAAGCCCACTACAGTCAAATGGTAGGACATTTTGGCGTGGAAAAAAATGTGGCCATTCTTCATAAACATTTTTATTAGCCAAAACTTCGACATGACGTCAACAAGTATATAAGATCTTGCACTACCAGTGCCATTGCTAATCCAACCATCAAGAAGCAAGGCTTATACACCCCTCTTACTACTCTCGAGAAGCCTTGGGAATCCATCTCAATGGATTACATGTCTGGCCCTCCATCCAACAAGCAAGGAAATGACTGCGTATTTTTTGTCGTTGATCGGTTTTCGAAGATGGCCATCCTCACAACCTTGTATAAGAATAACACAGTGGTAGGTACTGCCAAGATCTTCTTGAACGAGTGTGGGTCCACTTTGGGATACCACAGACCATCATCTCCGACCGGGACAACAGGTTCCTCAACACATTTTGATCGAGTCTCTTGTGACTATTGGACACCAAGCTCACAAAATCCACTGCTTTCCACCCACAACATATGGCCAAACAAAGGTCGTTAATAAGATGATTGTGCACATCCTGTGCCTGTACAAATCTAAGAATCCATAGACATGGGACGATAGTCTCCCCTATGTTCAAAACAACTACAACATGGATCTCCATAGCTCCACCGACCATAGCCCATTTTAGGTGGTGTTGGGATTCCAACCCTTGGGACCCATTGATGTTGCACTTCCTCTTGCCACCACACAGACAGACTCTTCCCATGATCAGTCTGTGATCGACAAAGCCACCAGATTCATTGAGCGGATTCAACACATCCGCCAACAGGTCCAGGTGATTTTGTAGAAATCCAATGCTAAGTACAAGCAACGCCATGATCAACATAGGGTACCACACTAGTTTCAGGTTGGTGACAAAGTCTGGTTACATTTTCAGAAGGAGCGTCTCATAAGGCCTCATCGAAATCTCCACGCACTTTGCTATGGGCCTTAAACTATCACCAAGGTTGTGGGTACCAATGCTTTTGAGCTCAACACTCCACCCTTCCTTGGCCTGCACCCAATGTTCAATGTGGACCTCCTTCGACCATATTTTCCACCATTATTGGACACCTCAGAGATCGCAGAACAACTGACACCCACAGAGCTCAACCTCGACTACATGGAACAAGCATCCACTGATTAGATAGTGGACACATAGGTCAAGGGCACTCACCAACAAATGATCCAGATTTATCGGGTTGTCAAGGCAGGGCAACTCCTACACCAAGGCAAGTGGCTCACTCGGGGCCAAATCCAACAGAATTTTCCTCACATGATGGGGGAACTCAACGTAATGGAGACCATTGCTTCCTAAGGGGGAGGATTTATCCAATTGGATATTGGTGGCCACCCACCTATTCCAACTGGCTCCTCTTGTCCGTTTTTAGTTCAACACTTCTTTGTAATTGTGGGTTCTGCACTTCTGGGGCTGTTTGAAGACCTACACATCTTCCAGGTGGATATTGGTTGCCTCTCACCTAATCCAGCTGACTTATTTTGTATGTTTTCATGTAAGCACATCTTGTTGTACTTCCAGGGTCGCTTTGGAGGCCTAAATAGTTTTTTTTTGGATCACCACAATGAAACTATAGACGAAGTCAAAGTTTGATGGTGAAATGTGTAGTTCTCTGAAATACCTTTCCAACGGGCTATCACAGGCCTAAAACAGAGGTCATATGCAAAAGTTACGACCCCAGGAAGTTGAGGTATCAACTTACCCATAGGGGCCCACATGACTTTTGACGTTTCACCTCCTAGGTTTAGGTTTTTGGATGTCTATGGTTTTGGCATTCATGAGTAATATAAAAAAGGCCTCTAGAGCCTCATTGTAATTCAACCTGCTCAGACGGATGCGCGTAGCAGCCACATCTCTTCTTAGAGATAACTACCACCATTCGAACAAGTGTTTTAGTTCTGTAGTTTTACAGTTTCAACCTATTTCATTATTCAATAGAAGATATTGTTCACTGGATATCTGTGTTATTCTTCATATCTCCGTGTTTATAGTATTCAGTCTATTAATCAGTTTGTTTCGCTACTAAATCCGGATCAACTAGTCTCAAACATGTGTTTTGGGTAAAACAGTCCTAACTTCTTCATAGAGGATCCAAATTCTATGGGACAAATGGAATTGGAAATAGTACATTTTATAGTATATTGTGTGTGATTTTCAAAATTAGATATCAAATATTGAGTGTGTGGCATGATGTGCAAATTCACTCTCCAGAATAGGCTAGAATTCAACAAGGTCTTCCATTTTCACTATAACTCCTTTTCAGGGACGATTCAAGGAGTGAAACTTGGAGGAATTTTAGAGAAGATGTTTAAGAAGATTGGGTACAATTTTCAGACCTTTATTCATTACAGATACATAGTTATAGTTGTTTGAAGTTAGGGTTTGTGACTAATCCAGAAACTAGTCCCAAACATGTGTTTGAGATAAACTTAAGAAGTGATATTTTGGCACATATATTTAGCACATGGTTGAGGTATATCTTGGACACTTTGGTACATGGTTTATGGATGTTATGGTTCATATATCTTGGCACATTATTTGATGCATATCTTGGTGATGTCAGGTATATGTTTTGAGAGACGTTCTTGGTGATCTTAGTATATGATTTATGTGAGTGGATTTGGTTTTGGTGATGACGAGGTTTCATTATCAATGATAGTTACAATGACAAGTTGAGTCTAGATTGATGATGATGATGTTTTAGTATCAGTGGCAGTTACAATGATAGGTTGATTCTGGCTTGATGATGATGATGTATCAGTTTCAGTGACAGTGACAAGTTGATCATCAGTGAGAGTGAGAGTGACAGGTTGATCATCAGTGAGAGTGAAAATGACATTTTGATTATCAATTACTGTTTCAGTGACAGGTTGAGTCTCCATTTATATTTTAGGGTGGCAGGGTGGTGCAAGGTAGGATATCAAAGTCTCCTTCAGGTTGGTGCCTGTAAACTAGGGGGTTGGAGCCTCGTTCTAGTTGGAGCTAGAGAATACAGGGAGTTGGAGCTACCTTCAGGTTGGATCCTGTAAATCAGGGGGTTGGAGCCTCCTTCCAGTTGGAATTGGAGAATTCAAGGAGTTGTAGCTTCCTTGAGGTTGGAGCCTGTAAACAAGGGGTTGGAGAATTTGAAATTTGGTGCTTCCTATGAATGCAATCTTTTGATATATAAAAAATCATTTCGTGGTTTTCTCCCATTTGGTTTTCCCTGTAAAATTCTGGTGTACTGTGTATTTGTGCTTATATGTTATGCATTGTTGAATGATATTGTTAATGATATATTGAATGCAATCATAAGTGATAAATTGATTGATAAGTTGAAGATTACAAGTTCTGATTAAAAGTGGTAAAAAGTGCTCAATATTGATTCACCCCCCCTGTCAATATTGGTGAATATTCCAACACGTCAGTTATCACAAGAGTTTTTGTTGGCTGCTCTCCATACTTTGTTTCATGTATGTTTAATATGTCATGACAAAGCATAGTCGATATAATTAATATAAAGATTTCTTATTGTTCCATTAATTATAAAACCAGGGAAGTTAAACAACATAACTACTTACAAATTGTTCAATTAAACCTTGATACTTCAACATATACTCAAAACCCTTAGTTACCCCAATGTTGATCAATTGTTAGATTGACTCTCCTTTGTATGGTAGCACATAGTAGAAGACATCCATGAATCAATGTAAATTAATTATTTAAATATAAATATCACAACAAATATAAAAACGTAAGTACTCACAAAATTTGTAATCAACCCTTTTTTTCCTTGTCATCCTGTCTTATGTGATGATTGGGTTCCATTTTGTTTTCTTTTCTGCAACAAAAAAATTGAAAATTAGTATTTAATATGATAAATAAATTCGATGTACATGAAAGAATAAATGAATGATCACATACCTCTGATGCAATTTGTCGTTGGGATGCATCCTCCCGTGATGCAATTATGTTCATTTCTTTTACCATCTCCTTGTACACTCTTTTGGATATACCTATGGACATGTATTGGATTTCCCTAGTTTGTCACTTGGAATTTTCATAATCTTCCAGAAAAATGAAAAAGCAATTTTTTTTTTCTCGAATGGACATTAAAGTAAATATAGCAAAACAAATTAATTTGGTAATTACTGGAACATATTATAGAAAAACATGTTTAGTAATACCTTTTATATGATTCTTTTTTATTGTAAGTTTATTATTTCAAGTCTCACAGATCTCATTGACAATGGCTCCAGAAACGCTTCTTATAATGTATGTATAACCTGATTCTTGGAGTCACTGGATTCATTTTTGTATTATAAGTGGAGATTACGTCTATACGTTCTTTCCACTATATCCCTTAAAGCTATATCAAACAACTTGCCCCTCTCATTAACTTCAAGCACTGCTCCAGATGAACTGATGACCAAGTCATCATCATCATTTACATCCTTAACATTTTTTGTCCTCTTAGGACGAAATTCCATTCCCTTGCTATCAATCCCTGCATAACATTAAAAAAATGTGAAATCTAGTGTTTAAAACTTGTTAGTGATTAAAGTTAAGAAATTCATTTTTAGTAAAAGTTAAAGAAAAAGTTAATGTCGATTACCTTTCAATCCAAATGTTTCATCTCTTTGCAACATTTTCATAAAGTTTTTACGCTCTTTTGCACTAAGATTGTAAACGATATTATTGAGTTTGTTTAAGTTTTTGCTCTGCATGACATGCATTAACCAATACACATCATTAATTTGACTTACAAATATTTGAACAATACACATCACTAAGTTAACTTACAAATATTTGAAATATGTTGACTTTTTAATAAAACTTAAAGAATTTGTCTCCCTCTCTTCTTGGGATGAGTTACCATTGCACTCACTGCAATAAGATGTTTCCTTTGAACTTCTATCGTCCATCTAGTATAATTTTTTTTTAGGAATCATTAGAAATAAAAATTATGAAATTTTTATACAATCCACTAGGACTTTATATACTCGCACCGAAGCGTCAAACATATACTCACACCGGTACATACTATTAGTCATTGCGCACTGCTAACCCATAGGCATATGATACAAATTCAATACTATTTATTTTTTCGACCAATCAATGCTTTTCAAAAATATATGTGCCCCGGTGCGCTTTTCTATAAAGTGAGCACCAAGTTGATAGCTATGTACAGTGCGCATCGGGGCGATTTTCCTGCACAATGCACACCGTGTACTGTGGAAACATTTTTAAACAACATTGTTGACAATGAAAAGGTCGACAGGGTTTGGGATTCGATGCAATGAGTGGTATCATTGCAATGGATACCAAACACCCCATATGCAGCTAAATAAACCCTATAAAAATCTACTCCTTAAAAAAATAAACCCTATAAAAATTTGCTGCTTAAAAAAAGAGGGGAACACGAAAAAATAACAAGAAAGTTATGGCTTCCAATGCCAAAGGTAACTATGAAACCCTTACATATTTTTTAACGTGCATTGAAAATAGTTTGAATCAAATATGGAAAGATTGAAATGATCAGTAGAATGAAATCACAAACCTGAAATTTCTTCTATGTGGATTTGTATGTGCCTCAATGATCCCTTCCAATTCTGGATCTTCAAAAAAAATCTAGCCACTCTAAAGTATTTTGTGGTAAATATCTCTTCCATAAATCCTCCCTCTAAATTCTGACCAAAAAATGAAATAATGAATAGTGTTTTAATTTATAAACAAATACGTTTTGAAAAATGAAATTCCTTCTCTTTTTTTGTTGTGTTTTTTCAATTTGTATGTAAAAAAAACTTATTAAACTGTATATTTAAAAATTAAATGTGTCGTCAAATCTATGTGCCTCACCGATTAGTGTGCACCAATACGTATATAATAAAGAACAAATTGATACCAATCTTAACGACAAAGTAGGAATGCAAACCTTTGCTATTAAAATTTACGAATATTTTGGTTTGCAGAGGTTTTAACGGATTTATCGGTTCAATGCGTTTCATGAATGGTCGCACCGATGTGTTATATATATATATATATATATATATACATAGACACACACACATCGGTGTGCTATAAAATAAACAAAAGCACCGATAAATTTTAATATCAACTTCATGCACATATTGACGATGGTTTTGGCTCAAATGCAGAGAAAATAAAGTTATAATATGAAATGGCCAATACTTTAGATTCCAACTCATTCCATATTGTTGCAAGTTTATCAACTTCTCCCACACCATTTGAAGTAAGTCTAAATTTTATTTATAATTCATTTATCTAATTGAATTTATGTCATTTATGCACGTGCATTTGAATAGTTCTGCATTGAATTTTGTAGGATCATAAATTAGGATCGAGTTCGGATGAGCAAGATATTCCACCAGTGCAAAAATGCCACAAGCTCTTATTAGGAGAAAGATACCGCAGGAAAATGTTTGATGAAAATTGACAGCTACTTTACCTTGCCAATTGTAACATACCATCTTCCAGTAACCTACAGCTTGGGTCAACGATATCACACCGTGAATTGGATCTCTTTTATGACACGCCAATGGTATGTGGTTGTTCAAAATGTAAAGGGTTGAAGAAGAACCCTCGACGTATCACATTGTCTCATTATATTAATACCTCCCATCGCAGTCAATAATCCAATAGGTGATATAGAAAAGACAGGCATGAATACTTCCATATGCTCCTTTTTTGAAAAGTTGGAAGCTAGATCAACTATGTTTCATCCTAAATTGGCCAACCCGTCTCCTTCTGTCGAGTCAACGAAGAGTTCTTATAGTGAGTGATCAAAAAATACTTAGACACCACTTATTCCTTTAAAATATACATATAGCATCTAACTTGATTCGGAATTAATTTACTAATCGTATTGAGGTGATTTGCAGAAAAAATGATGATGTGCTCTTCATCCAAAAACCCATAAACTGATGATTAATTTGCAGAATGATGAGATGACACAAAATAAAAGAAAATAACTCAAACTACATATGTAGATGACATACATCACTTCATATTCAAAGTCCCTTTAGATAGCATGATTGTTCTCCATCATCTCAAAATACCAAATTACATTACAATATGAGCTTGCAAAAAGCCAATTTAATGGACTCTCTTTAATTCTATTAATCAAAACAAGAAAACAAGTTCACCATTGAAATCCTTGCGAAACTATAAGACATTTTACTATAAATTCGACCAAATTCCAAACTGGCTCAATTTCACCCTCTTCGGCATACAAAACAATGCACCAAAATCTCATTAATGACAATTTGGACTAAGACTTTTACAAATGATCTCTGATCATAAAATAGACCTCAAATTCATGTTCTTTGCGAAAAATCATGAAAAATGAGTATAAAGGTCTCTATGTGTTATTAATATACCTCATGGCATGCTTCACGAGACAACCATACCGATCGAGGATCTTTTCGTCATGTGACTTATTAAAGAATTATATTAAATGAGCATAAACTAAAGTACACCATAAAGAAGGAATAACTCAAAAAGAAAGAGACATAATCATGCAATATGAACACAAATAACTTGATAACAAAGTTCGTCCCTGGTGGACTACATCTAGTCTCCGGGTCCTGCTCTCAAATGGAGTGCAAGTCTTTTAATTCACAAAATAATTGGAGCCGATACATAAGTATACCTCGATGCGCTGTGGATACAAAATCTTTTCTCGGATCAGAAAACTAACACCATCAATGTGTTCGCCCGTGTCGTTTTACCTAAAATGACTGTCTCCATACTCTAATCCAAATTGACACTTTTGGCCCATAGAGACACCTTTGTCACCGATTCTTAAGATGCCACTACCCACGTGTAATGCCCATATAATTCTAAACATGTTTAAGTTTCCTAAACATTTTAGAAAGTCACACTGAAACGGTAACTTCTTAGCATAATAGTGATTCTCATAACAACCCGGTAACTTAGATTTATTAATAAATGTTGAATTCAGGCCGGTAGAAAGAAATAAATGCATAACTTAATAAGTACACGGTTCTGATGCTAATTGTTGTTGCCACTGTTTCTTGTTGTTGCCTTCCTGTTACCTGCTACTCAGATCAATCCTTCCACAAACAATAAAATAGCTGCCCAAAACTACTCTTCTCCCTGCCAACTAGGAAAAACAACATAGCTCCAGGATATCTCACACGGATATCTTGTCCCTTCGTGCCCAAAACCTCCAACAATTTGGTGCCTCAACTGATCAAGTCACCAGTCCGAACACTCTGTTCGCCTCCGCAGTAAATAGCGATCCACAAAATAACCGCAGACTCCATGACCAATACCAGCAATCCACAAAATAACAAAGGGCTCACAACCAATACCTTGATCCACAACCTTAACACATAGGCTCATAGCCAATACAATAGTCCACAACATCCATTCCCCCCCGTTGATTGGTGTGCACATCCCCCTCTTCCCCTCCACTTATTCCTCCCACGTGAGCTCAAGCGGTTACTTCTAGCCACCGAGTCATAAATTCTTAGTTTCCTTCATTAATATTTTATCATCTACAGCGGGATTTGGGCTCCTGCGCCCGCATCATCACCCTCACTTTAGCATTACACAATCCTTGTTATATCATTTTTTATTTTTTTGAGACTCTTAGATTTATGTCATAGGTCATTAAATATGATCTTCAGTTAGATTATTATTACTTAATTAATCCTTAATTATTTCTTTAATTAAATGTTACTTAATAATCTTTAATCATTTATTGATTAAATTGGTTACTCACGCAATAAATGGTGAGAAATCTTGAAAAGTGTGCCCTAGTCCGTACAGGCATGCTCGGTTCTCCTCTCTGTCTTCTGTCCCGAACACTGACATAATCGCTCCTTATATAATATTTTCGGGTGGTTGTGTAATAAAAGAAATTAGGATTTGCCCTGATGGTTAGTGGGCTAAGTTTAAATGGGTTAGCCGAGAGGTCACAGGATCGAATCTCGTGGACTCAGCTTTTTGGCATATAGCTTTAAACAAAATTTTGGCATGCTTACTAAATATAGCGGTGGTTTCTAGAATGGCGAACCTGCTAAATATGGCAGAATATGCTATATATAGTGGCAGTTGAAATAAGTCCCTACATTGGCGGATGCGATGGTCGTATGGGCTAACACGTAACCAAAGAAAATTTTAATAGAGGTTGACCTTTTCTCCACATATGAAACATTATCAAACTTAAATATAATTAGGACCCTGGTATAAACAAAAACATGTAGTAGTGTATTGGTTGGCGTGAAATGTGAGGCCAACTGGGCTAGAGGAGGAGTTAAAGGGCTCTACTATTGTGGAGTCATAAAAAGTTTGCTACATACCAATCATTGTAGGGGGCCATGTGGAACAATATCATTTGTTCACGAAAATGGCATGTGTCATCACCTAATTTGTGTATATTTTAACCTTGTACAATATTTCTTGCAAGCCGGATATTAGTAAAGAACATAAAATATACAATGGCAAATCTGGACATTACGATTTTCCCCTGGAAACCCAAACGCGGAAAACCAACATATTCTATATATTCATTGTATTATATTATTTACAATACAATATACATATAGGTTCGATTGGCATCTAAAACCCTAACTTGATGACCTGGATTAGTCAACAGCCTAATTCCTTAACTTGAGAATAGAAAACCATCGAGAAAGAAACCATGTGTGAAAAACTACCGTATGTGACCGTTTTGTGAAAATATGTATTTGCTTTCGTGCAAAGAATACCAACACATACCCAGCAATTTTCCTGTATTATGCGCCATCAATATGTACAACCTTGCCGATCATCCCCATGCCAACTCATTTTTGTCACGTCATCTCTATGGATGCACCACGTGTAACCCTTGCAGTGGTGACACGTGTCACATTGACCTTTTGACTTTTTTGACCAATTTTGACCTAAACTTTGACCATCCATAAACTTTGACCATGGCCTTTCTGTTGTTTGACAAAGCTAGTTTTTTGGCCGTTAAATCTTGCGACACACTCTTACAGCCGATCATTCTATTTTAATTGAGTTTGGGAACTTTGAATTTTTTCCCTTTTTTCTATTTGTTGAAGCCATTCTGAGCGTTCTGAGTTTCTTCTGCGAGTTCTTAGTTGTTCTTAGTATTCTCTGGAACCTTTTTGGATCACACCTTCCCATTGAGATTTTTGGACCACCAAAGGTTTAATTAATCAAATAGTAAGTGAGGAAATATTCTTGTCACTTTGTCTTTCTCAATCCACTTTGCCCTACTTGGATGTGTGTGCCCTTTAAAGCCTACTCAAAGATAATCAACATCACCCCTCACATTGAAGTTCTTATCCTTCTATCCAGGAAGATATATTCCTTTAACTCATCCAAGCATTAGTCTGAAGCTCTCTCATAAACTGAAATTATTGAAACTTCCTCATCCTAATCCATGATGATGCAGGAGGCTCAAAAGGTTTCAAGTTCTCAAAAAGCGTTCACAAGCTGAATAAATCTGCATATAAAGCGGAAGATCTAAGCGAAAATCATTAGGGTCGCTTTTCTCCAAAATAGTGAAGGGTCCATGTCGAATCGGCTTGAGTTTCTTGCCATCACCCTTCAATGGATCCTTCCTTGCTGATATGAAGTCATACCCGATCTCCAACATGGAATTGATGATCAACCATGTGCTTATCATGCTGGGAAAGCTTTATATTGTGCTTGACTCTTCTCAAACTATTCACGATTGCACAGTGCCTGAAGATCCTCTGGATGAACTTGAGCCTCATCCTCTGTCGTTCTTCATTCACATTGACATCTCTCCCCTACATCAAGTCGAAAGGAACCTTTGGTAGGGTACCCAAAAACACGTCTCAAAAGGTGAATTCTTAGTGGATGGATGTAAAGCTCAGTTATAATAATGTTGTACATAGGGTATTTGTTCATCCCATAACTTAGGATGCTTGCTACAATAGCCTTGAAGAAAAGTACCACTATTTTGTTTACCACCTGTGTCTATCAAGTGATCTCTTTGGATGAAAATAAGTGCTCCCCTCACTGAATTTGAGTGTCATCATTCTCCTGATCCTAGTCCAAAGTCCCAAAGAGAATCGAGTATCTGATCTGAGATAATGGATGTAGGTAACCTAAAGTGAACCCAAACATCTTTGTGAAAAGAGATTGTAGTTGCTTTCGGCCGGTGGTCACTTTTGGCGTAAAGATACACATCGTGTTGAACATCCCACTCTGACAGCCTGAAATAATCTTGACCCCCTTTGGTGTTTATTAAACCCCACAAAATCCATGGAGCCTGATTTTTCTATTAGTGGGATTACAAGTAGAACACATCACACATTGATCACGGAAGCATCTCAAGAAAGCGAGAACCCGACCGCAGTCAGAAGGCAATTTTGGACAAACATCAACACAAATTTTGAGAATGTTTTAGAGACCTTAAGTAAACAATTAAAATGAAAGGTCACTTGTATAATGTAAAAGCGGATGTGGCCCGGTTGGCTCTAGTCATAGTAAGATGAAAGGCATTTATGGTGGTTAATGCTGGCAGATAGGAATTTAATTCTAGATATAGGCGGTTTTAGAAGCATGAGAATGAGGAAGCGATTATAGACACCCTCATTGTGTTGTAACATTGTGGAGAAAGAGCATAGAGAAACAAAATTTTGTGCTTGGACTCCATGTACAAAAGTCTCGGGGTTGTGGGCAGGTGAAGAGTTGAGACTCTGCTGCCCAGTGTCTTGTGGTCGAGAAGAAGTCAAGCACTTAGAAAGTGTTTGAGGTCACCACAGGAGTCTTGGCGCAAGAGTTATCACAGAAGACTTGGAGTTGGAGAAAGCTAAGAAGGATTTTGGACCTTCGAAGGATTCGAAGGAAAGCCATAGGTCAAGTACCTTGAAAGTTTGTAGGAAGGCATAGTGATGAGGAGGCCATGAGGAGGGATGAGCTCGAGGAGGAAGAGGCCGGACAGTGAAATTTCATTGGAGAATCACAGTCCTAAGTGAGCCATTCGAATCTCTGAAGGAAGCTTGAGGGGAGATTCACAGGCAAAGCGTGAAGATTCTAACCCTTAGGAGGAGTAGGTGTAGATAGAGCCCCAAAGAGACTCTTTGAATTTACGTGGATGCACATAAAGGTTTTAGGTAAGGTCGGAAGTCATGGAAACCTTGCCAGGGAATCATGATATCCCAAACCCAGCAGAATCCGAGAAGGCCAGGAAAGGCAGTGTGGGACCATGGAGCCCGTGAGGGAGCCGAGGTAGCAGCTATTTGAGGAGTTCGGAGAGTGAATTTCCAAAAACACTGCAATTGGATTCACAATATTGCCCGAGCTAAAGTCTGATAGATAAAGAGGCATTGAAGGGTCAACTAGCAGCGAGGGCATCATAATTTTTTGGAAAATGCGGGTTTCGAGGAGATGTGATAAGGGAACAATCCTGAAGAGGAAGAGGAAGAGTCAGCGTTGTTTGGTTTCGAGGATTGAGAGACCAATGCTTGACCTGCAGTTCGCTGATGAAATCGATCTCCTAAAGATTACCGAGGATCCACAGAATTTGTTGTGGAGTGCAGTTACTCGAAAGGAAAATAAAAGTCGGTTTAAAGTTCTTGGTGCATGAAGGAAGAAAGAGCGATCCTATTGGCGTGAACGCCCGGAGCTGCCGCGAGGTTGAGGAGAGCTCGTCATCATTTTTGTTATCGAGCCACGAGAAAGGTTCTTTGCTTTACGTAGCGAGAGAAAAATTCCATCCATCCATTTCCATTCCGTCCATCCATTCCATTCCATCCATCCATCCGTCCATTTCCTTACCATTCCATTCCTCCTTTCCATTCCATTCCATTCCATCCTTCCATTCCATCCATCCATCCATTCCATCCATCCATTCCATCCATCCTCCATCCTTCCATTCCATTCCGTCCATCTTTCCATCCTCCGTCCGTATTCCATCCATCCATCCTCCGTCCATCCGTCCGTCATCCATCCATCGTCCATCCTTCCGTCCATTCCTTCCTCCATCCTTCCGTCCATCCATCCATCCATCCATCCGTCCATTCCTTCCATCCATCCATCCATCTTTCCATCCATCCATCCTTCCATCCGTCCATCCATCCACTCCATCCATCCATCCTCCTTTCCTCGTCTCCATTCCATTTCCATCCATCCGTCCATTCCATCCATCCATCCCTTCCATCCATCCATTCATCCTTCCATCCATCCATCCATTCCTCATCCTTCCTTTCCGTCCGTCCATCCATCCATCCATCCATCCATTCCTCATCCATCCATTCCATTCCATCCATTCCATCCATTCCATCCATTCCATCCATCCATCCATCCATCCATTCATTCCTCCTTTCCATCGTCCGTCCTCCATTGGACTCATGGTATTCCTTATATTTTACATTGTATATCTTTGGTGCCCTTCACTTTCGAAATTGTTTTACTCTTTATGTCGTAAATTTAGCACTATCAAAAATTATGAATGATTTCTTGTTGAATGTTCAAAATCTGAGAGAGAGTAATGGAATGAGTTTCAATTGTTTCTCTGTTGAGTCAAGGTTGCAAGGAGTGCGGTTGAAGTGTCATGAGTGCATGTCAAGGTGGAAGATTTGTCTCTGGAAGCTCAGGAGAGACAACGTTCTCATTTCCGCAGTCTGGGTTAAGTTAGGCACAAGAGCCGTGCAAAGAGTCGCGTGGTGAGGTGAAGTCTCGAGTTGCGAGCAGGCGGAAAGGATTTAAGAGGCGCTTCTTTGCAGGTGTGCGTGAAGTCAAAGAAGTCAAGCACTTGAAAGTGTTTTGAGGTGCATCCTGAGACTGCCTTGAGAGTTCTCACAGAAAGACTCGGGAGTTGGAGAAAGCTAGAAGGATTTTGGACCTTGAAGGAGTCTCTTTGACTTCACGCAAGAGTTCTCTGAAAGACTCGGAGTTGGAGAAAGCTAAGAAGGATTTTGGACCTTCGAAGGAGTCGAAGGGAAGTAAGAGGCCAAGTACCTTGAAATTTTGTAGGAAGGCGTAGTGACGAGGGACCGCAGGAGGACGAGCTCTTATAGGAAGAGACGGACGGTCGGAATTCTCGGTGGAGAATCCACGAAGTCCCGTGAGCCATCAGATCTCACGGAGGACCAGGGGAGTTACGACGAAAGCGACGAAAGATTCTAAGCTCAGGAGGAGTAGGACCGTAGATCCGAGCCACAAGGGCCGCTGGATTTACACGTGGATACTTGTATCGGGTTTTCATGGGTGGAAGTCCCGCAAACCTTATAACGGGAATCACGATATCCTGAAGGCCAAGAGAATGGTGTGGGACCATAGGAGTCAGCGAGGCAGACAGGTGGCATGCTATTTCGGGGTTTCGGAGAGTGAAGTTCCGAAAACACTGCAATTGGATTCGCGATATTGTGAAGCCCGAAGTCCCGATGGAGTAAAGGGGCGTTGAAGGGTCGACCTTGTGAGCGCATCAGAATTTTGGAAAATCGGGTTTCGGGAATCGCGGGGACAAGTTGCTTAACACCGCAACCACCGGAATCGCGATAAGGGAAAATCCAAAAGAGGAAGAGGAAAAGTCAGCATTGACTGTTTTCGAGTTTCGGGGATTCGAGAGACCAATGTTTGACCTATGGATTCGCGAAAGTGCGAAATCCGATCTCCTATGTGCGAAGAGGGGATCCCACGAGAATTTGCTGTTGGTGCAGATTTTCCGAAAGGAAAATAGAAGAGTCGGTTTAGAGTTCTTCGGGCCAGCGAAGGAAGAAGAACGATCCTGTTGGCGTGAACCTTCCAACCTGCGGGTTGGGGAGGGGCGCTTGTCATCACACACCCCTTTACATATTTAGTTACAATTGCTTTCATTTGAGGCCAATAACAAAATTTCTGCAAATGAGCCATAGTTTTTCCTACCCCAAAATGCACAGACACAAGAGAAGTGTGAGCTTCTCGTATTACACAGACTCATTCACTTGAAGGAATATATAGATTCCCAAGATGATAGAGCAATTTTTCCTGTAGAAAATAGTTATCTACCTATGCACCATGGGTTAACTTCTCATATACTTCTTTAAAATATTCATCGATGGCATATTGTTCTACATAGCTATCATGAGATAAAGAAGTATTCTTCAAAATAATAGAAGCAACAATAGGAGGTCTAGAAAGCATATCGATTACCTTGTTACTTGTACCCTTATTGTACTTGATTACCAAATGAAATTGTTGTAGAAAACCCATCCATCTGTAGTGCCGAGATTGTTGTTGTTTGGTCTATGCTTGGAGATACTGTAAGGGCTAGTGATCTGTATGTATGATGGTTTCCTTCCCTAACAAGTAATGCTTCCATTTCTTTACGCTTTGGACTAATGCATACAACTCTTTATCATATGTAGGATAGTTAACAACAACTTGGTTAAAAGTTTCAGAGTGGTAGCAAATAGGCTTATGATATTGCATCAATACTGCACCCATAGCGTATCCGATGGCATCTGTCTCGATCTCGAACTGCTATTGAAGATTCAGTAGTGCTAATACTGGTGTGGTACTGATCTTCTCCTTCAAAGTGTTGAAAGCTTTTTGTTGCTTTCCTTCCCACTGAAAAGTGTTCTTCACATTGGTCAAGGCATGCAAAGGTGCTTCTATAAAGGAGAAGTTGGGAATGAATCTCCTCCAATACTGGAATGTACCCAAGAAACTTTGGACTTCGGTCACACTCTTTGGCTCAAACCATTTTACAATTACATCAATTTTGGAAGGATCAATCTTCGATTGTTCTCCTCCCACGATATGACCTAAGTATACAAGTGCAGTCTTGCCAAATTCACATTTAGACATTTTCACATACAACTTTTCCCTCTGCAAAGTATCCAATACTTGCTTTACATGCCTTACATGTTCATCCCAAGTCCCGCTAAAAAAAAGAATGTCGTCTAAATATACAATCACAAAGTCATCCAGGAAAGGCCTGAATACATCATTTATCACACATGAAAGTTGTTGGAGCATTACAAATCCCAAACGGCATAACTAACCACTCAAACAATCCTTGTTTGGTTTTGAAGGCAGTCTTCCATGCATCTTGTTCTGCGACCTTGATTTGATGATATCCACTGCGCAAATCCAACTTAGTGAAATAAGCAACAATCTTCAATTGATCAAGTAAATCATCTATGCGGGGAAGAGGGTATCGATTTTTCACCGTGATTTTGTTTAAAGCCCCGTAATCGACACATATTTTCCATGTGCCATCTTTCTTTGGCACCATCACAATCAGAGAACCACAAGGAGATGAACTGGATCTGATGACCCCTTGATCCAATAAGCCATGTACTCACTCATTGATCTTTGTCATCTCCACAACTGACATCCTGTACATTCCCACATTAGGAAGAGGAGAATCCTGCTGAAGATGTATCTCATGTTGGATTTCCCTCTTAGGAGGTAATCCATTTGGTTCCTGAAAAATATCATCATACTTAGAAACAATATCAATCAATTCCTTTTTATGAGATGGATCACACCCTTGGAAAGCGTCGGATGTCCCGACATCTTTCTCTTTGACGACCATGAGTACATATATCTTATTAGTGGTTATGAGTCTTTTCATTTGCCCTGCACTAACAAGTGTCGTATTTACCCTCATGGTGTGAGATCTAACAATATATTCCACTCCCCCTTTAGTAAGGTGGTATTTGTTCTCATGAGGAAAGAAGACTGCTTTTCTATCATAAATATAAGGACTTCCCAACACTATGACACATATATCAAGTGGTACAACATCCAAATCCACTTCATCAATCAACTTTGAAGCAATAGCAAATCTGACCCTACATTGTTTGGTGACATTAAGTTTTTCTTCATCACATACCCAACCAAGAGGATAAGGATTTGGATGTGGTTTCATTACAAGACCCATATTCTTGACAAGTGCTTCAAATATTAGGTTTACTTGGAAACCCGGATCAAATAATGTATCTATCTTAGTATGTTTAGATACAACTCGTTTATGAAATAACTCATTCCTCTTTTGTTCATCAATCTGAGATTCATTATTGGAACTTGAACTAGCATGAAGAGAATATTTACCTTGTACTCCAACCATTGTGATCTTTCCTTCATCTCCTGACTCGAAAACAAGATCTTGTTTCACTTTAGCAACAGTCTTTGTTTTCCCCTTTCCACCGAACTATTTTGGTTTCTTTTATGGATGCAATTTCCAACAGTTTTCTTCATCGTGACCACTTTTCTTGCAATGAGTGTAAGATGGTTTTCCTCCTTCTCTCGTTACGGCAGCGGTCTCATTGTCCTTCTTTTTGAACTTCTTGAAAGTATTTTGTGGGAAATTAGAAGGTTTCTTCGTGGGATCGTCTTGAACATGTCCCCCCCCTGTTCTCAAGGTGAGTGTCTTGCACACAAACTTTGTCAGGACTAGTGGGGTTAAATAAGAGCAAAGTATGACAAATGTAACTGTGAAGTGCATCAATATAGTTCATTAAAGTTTCATAAGAATCCAAAGGAATGTTCAATGCTAGAGCTTTCTTCCTAAATTCTTCTATGAAACTTTGTACAGTCTGACCTTTACTCTGCCTCAAAGTTTGCCATTCCATCATTGCTTTATGTAAATACCCTAATGGATATAACTGTTTCCTTATCTCTGATTTGAATTCTCACCACAAGGAAAGAAGATTACCACACTTACTTATTTCCTGTAGCTTGCTCTCCCACCATACAAGAGCAGTGCCTTCCAACCAAAGAGAATACAATTGCACTTTAACTTCCTCTCCGTCAATATGTTGAACACGACAATATACTTCAACTTGTCAGATCCAATTATCTAGTTTTTAATAATGGTTTCTTAAAAGAGGTTTTATGGTTAGAATGTTGAGAGTGATGAGAATGCTCAGAGGAATAAGAACTAGAACTTGAAGGCGAAGATGGAGGCTCAGGAGGGTCTCCTCCAACCCCTTGGTTTACCGAAGCATCATCACCTGCATGTGCTTCCTTTTTCTTCCCTTTCTTTTTCATCCTCTTCTCGTAATCTCCATACATTCGTTCGACCATTTCTGACATGCGATAAAGGACCATGTGTAAGTTTTTCTCATGTTCATCACGCTTGTCCTCTTCTGTCATCTTCTTCCTTCGGGATGCACGACCAACTTCAGGATTGAAAGTCTTAAGAGTTCCTTCACCCTTCTTATGCTTGGCCCTAGTAAGCATTGATACTCAACAATTCAAGTCAAAGACGACTTCTCTGATACCAACATGATCCAGGATCTTTTCTTCATGTGACTTATTAAAGAATTGTATTAAATGAGCATAAACTAAAGTACATCATAAAGAAGGAATAGCTCAAAAATAAAGAGACATAATCATGAAATATGAACACAAAGACCTTGATAACGGAGTTTGTCCCTGGTGAACTACGTCTCTAGGTCCTGCTCTCAAATGGGTAGGTCTTTTTATTAACTCCACAAAATAATTGGGCAAAATACATAAGTATACCTCATTCTAGATTTAAGATACAAAAGCTTTAATCAGATCAGAAAACTAACACCACCACTGTGTTCGTGGCGTCGTTTTAGCTAAAAATGATTGTCTCCATGCCTCGATCCAAGGCTGGCATTTTTTTTCCCAAGAGACACCTTTGTCTCGGTTACTGTGCCATTGCCTCTGCAATAAATGACTGAGAAATCTCAAAAAACATGCCCCAGTCCGTACGGGCGCGTTCGGTTCTCGTCTCTGTCTTCTGTCCCAAACACTGACAAAATCACTCCTTATACAATATTTTCGGATGATTGTGTAATAAATAATTTGGTTGGCGTATTGGTTAGTGGAGCTAAGTTTAGAGCGTAGGTTGGCAGAGGTCCCGGGATCGAATCCCGTGGACTCCCAAGGGCTGGGTTGAAGGCCTAGCCCTTTTCTCCCGCATATGAAACATTATCCAAACTTAAATATAATTCGGACCATGGTATAAACAAGAAACATGTAGTGGTGTATTGGTTGGCATGGAATGTGAGGCCTTTAGGCTAGAGGAGGTCAAGGGTTCGACTCCTATGGAGTCATAAAATTTTGCTACATGCCAACTGTTAGTGTCGAAAGTCACTCCTAGATTGCAGCAGGAGCAGAGCTCGACACCCATAAGTTTATGTCACGCTTTGTTAAAGGGGGTGATCGAATGGAAGTAAACTCAGGACAATATCGCTCACTCAGAAAACTGTGTTGGAACAACAAGGACATGCGAGGTCTTGATCTAACTTAAGCCAATAAATTTGCATAGTGGTGAGTAAGTGAAAGAAAAGAAGGGGAAAAGTCTCAGATATGAGATCCTCTCAGACCAGAGAAACTTCAAAGTAAACCTCAAACGTTGCAGAACTAATACAATCAAACATACATTATATAGTTACAACAACACCCGACTGGATCATCCATACCTGGGCTTCAGATTCAGAGGAATAAAGAAAGGAGGAGGCTGGCCGCCATTAAACAAGAAATCTCAAAATATCATTATATAACTAGAGAACCAGAGGCTTTGTTAAAGCTTTACAATCGGGAGCTTAGCTCTATCATCCATCATTACAAAATGGCAAAATTTCCTACATATACTCAAAGCCAATCACAGCAGCAAAATCGAGGCTTAACATTAAAAAAATTACGTCTGCATGTTCATTAGCAGACTGCACCTGCACTCTCTAGATGTTCGTGTGCTTAAACCAGATGCAATTGGAATCCTGGCACCTGCAGAAGAATTGACCTGTCTCAGGTACCTTTCAGGGATTTCCATTTATGGTGGAGACGATGTCTAACCACCACCAACCACCTCAATAACTACTTCCTTGGGACGGAGAACAACCCCGATCAACTTTGCACTCGAACAACATGGAAACCTTTCTTTGATTTCTACTCCTTGATCAACGATCCATATTCTTTTGGGCATTCTCCCATCGGGAGCTCTAGCTTCTTTTCTTTCGAAATCCCCATCACCAGATCTGTGAAAGGCTCAAGAAATTCCCCTCGTCCCCTGTACTCGGATGACCCTGGAGATGCTTGGGAGGATAGGTGCTTTGACGATCTCCTGTGCTCGCTGAATGTGACTGGGCGCCATGACTACAAGCCCAAGCCAGAGGGCTTTCACATTTCGCATTTCGACGATTTCTAATGAATGATGGAGTGACCCTATGTTCTCTCGAAGTCTCTATAGCCGAAATGCCGAGACAAGCACTGTCTCCAAAGGCGCTTTTCATATTTTTGAGATTCGGTGTTTCCAGATGCAAGGGAAAGAGTCGTCCCTTATATTTTGAAATCCCGGTAGCCGAAGTGCTGACCAGAGCCAAGAAGTGTCCCTAAGATGGACGACTTGGATCAATACTAAGACCATGGGCCTGACTCATGGGTGTCGTCATCACTTTGCGCTTCGGGGATCCCATATGCAAAGAAAAAGCAACCTCTGTTCTCTTGAAGTCCCGGTAGCTGAAATCACAACCGAGGGACGATCAGGCGCCACGTGTTCCTCCTTGATCGGGCAACCCTGATCATTTCGACGATACTGAGCACTATCTCTTGCGCTATACTTGGTGCAACTTTGTTGACTACAACCACCCGCCAACTGACGATCTGCTCCATCGATCGATCCTCGCCATTGAACACTAGATCGCCTATCTGCTAACATTTTAAGCTCGAAATGGAGATTTTATGCGCTGCACATTGTGCTCATGGCCGTGTCCTTGGACAAAGTGCATTTGTTGGGATTTTAAGCCCCACTTCTTAGTAGTTCACGCCATGGGCTCGGAAGGAGAGAAAACACCCCCCTTTCTTATAAGAATAAATGCTAACATTAGGCTCCATGGGGAATAGAGTCGTCCCTGTGATGCTCTAAGAACTCATTTGTAGCATCAGTGCCTTGCTGTTGGGATATGGAGTTATTTATTAAGCCGAAGATAAACATAAAACAATATTTACAAAACAAAGGAGCTGTTTATGGCTCAGAAAAAACATTTCTTCAGGAAATGCCCATTTACTGGGCCATTAAAAACTTCTTCGCCCTCCAAATCATGCAACCTGTAAGTGTTATTCGTGAATACTTCAGAGATTTTGAAGGGGCCGATCCAGAGGGCATCAAACTTGTTGTGTTTTCCTCTATCCTGCCTGGGTGCATCCCATTTAAGCACCAAATTTCCCAGCTCAGATTCCTTCTTCCCGACCTTCCTGTCAAAGGCCTGCTTGATCTTCTACTGATGACTGTAAGCTCTGTCCATTACCTGCTCCCTGATCTGTTGCACTTCCACCACTTGATGAATTCTTCTGACCATATGGTCTGTCTCTCCTTCATGATCTTGAAAGAATTTTACTATAGGTAAAGCGAGCTAAGTGGGAAAAATAGCCTCTATCCCATAAACAAGCTGAAAAGGCGAGGTGCCCAGGGACTTCTTCGTTGTCACTCGATCGACCCATAGAGCGAATTTGAGCTTCGAATCCCAGGCCCTCTTACCATCTTCCAACAATATTTTAATGAGCTTGATTAGGCTTTTATTGGAAGATTCTGCAAGTCCATTTCCTTGAGGATAATAGGGGGTGGAATGAATTAGTGAAATTTCGAATTGTTCACAGAACTTAATCAGAGGCTCAGACTTGAAAGAAGCAATATTATCGGTGACAATTTTGCTGGGACAACCAAATCTGGCTATGATATCCTCCAGGAAGTTGATAATTACCTTGTGTGAAGCACTCCTGGTGGGGGTAGCTTCTATCCACTTGGTGAAATAGTCTGTTGCAGTCAGGATCCATTTGTGCTGGTCACTTGAAGGAGGATGAATTTCTCCAATGAAGTCCAACCCCCACTGTTGAAAGGGTGCTGAAACTACTACAGACTTAAGAGGTAGAGATTTGAGTTGCTGCTTTCCTGAGAATCTTTGGCATTTGATGCAAGCTCTAACTTCTCTGCAGACATTAGTGAATAAGGTGGGCCAGTAGTACCCAGCCGTCAGAATTTTGTGGGCTATGGTCTTCCATAAATGATGCCCTCCACAAAGGCCATTGTGGAAATCAAAGATAAATTTATGGGCTTCCTGTGGATTCAGGCACCCCAGAAACACTCCTAGAGGGTCTCTCCAGTACAAGACATGGTCAACAAGGAAATATCTAACCGCCTTGAGCTTTAAATCTCTTGCCTTGCTTTTACCCATCCCATAAGGAGGCTTCAACTCTTGTATGAAGTATCGAATGTCTCTGTACCAGGTGCATTCTGCTAGTGATAAGCCGCCCTGAGAGCTTTTGTTGGACGACTTAGCTTGCTGATTTTCTGAGCAAGCATTGATGAAGCTAACCCCCAAGGCCTTGCAATTGGATTCGTCCAGTAGCTTGGCTAAACCCTGCCCTTTTACCAACTTGGTGGGCTTTATCTCCAGGTCAAACTCCAGGATCTTGGTAATCCATTTACCTCTTCTCCCATCTATGTCAGGCTGTATAAGGATATCTTTCACAGAGGCTGAAGGAACGTACACAGTTAATTTTGAGTGCAAGACATAGACTCTGAAATCTTTGAGAGATTTCACTAAGGCATAGGCCTATTTCTCCATGATTTCATACTTGATTTATGCATCTCTTAATGCTTTGCTGAAGAAGGAAATGGGTAACTCTTGCCCCTCCTCATTTCTCCGCAATAAGTCCGTTGCTACTGTATCAAAAGAAGCAAAAGAAAAAATTTGGAAATCCTTGGAATAATCAGGACTGATCAGCACAGGTGCCCCAATTAATGCCTTTTTTATTTGGACAAAAGATTCCCTGGGCTCAGTAGTCCATTTTACTTCATTTCCCTTTCTGAGCATGGCTGTGATGTGTTTCACCAACTCGACAAAATTTGAGACGAACCGCCTCAGAAAATTTATATTCCCTAAAAAGGCATGAACTTCTTTTCTAGACCTAGGAAGCGACAGGGTCTGAATTGCCTCTACCCTGCTGGGATCAATTATCACTTCCTCTGCTGATACTATATGGCCTAACAACTTCCCCTTCTTCATAGCAAACATAGATTTCTTGGGATTTAAGGAAAGGCCAAACCTTCGACATTTCAAGAAAACTTTCTTTAAGTGACAACAATGCTCTTTATCAGACCTGGAGAAGACTGTGATGTCATCCGGATAGATCACCCCTAACTGATCTTTCTCCCCGATGAAGGCTATATCCATGGCTCACTGAAATGTTGCTCCTGCATTCATTAATCCAAAAGGAATTTTGGCATACATGAATGTGCCCCAAGGAGTAGTGAAGGTTGTTTTTTCTCTGTCCTCAGACATGGCTGATATCTGATTATAGCCAGAAAAAACCATCAATCATGGATATCCTAGATGCACCAGTTACCCTTTGCAATATGTGCTCTATGTTGGGCAAGGGATAGTTGTCTTTCTTTGAGCTCCTGTTCAGGTTCCTAAAATCAACATAGAGCCTGATTTCCCCACTTTTATTCCTCACCAGGACCAAATTGGCCACCCACTCAGAATATCTCAAGGGGACAATGATTTGGGCATCTAACAACATCTTCACTTCTTTCTCCATGACAGGCAACAACATGGGATTTATCTGTCTTAACTTCTGCCTAAATGGCTTAGCCTCTTCCTTCAGTGGGATCTTGCGTCCAATGACAGACGTGTGATATGTCTTTATATCTTCATAGGTTCATGAGAACACATCAACAAATCCTCTTAATAACTCAGTGTATTCGACCCTCTGTTCTTTGGTCAGGCTGCTTGACAGCTTGACAAACTTAGGCTCCTCCTGTGTGCCAATGTTGCACTCAGCTGTATCGACATCTTCATTTGAAACTTCACCCTTTACTGCCACATCATTCCCATCGAACAATCTTTCTAAAGGGACTAGTCCCATCAGAATGTGATTCCTAGGCAGTTGAATAATCTGGTGATTAACAATTTTATTTAAAAATACCTCAGGGTAAGGGTGACTTTCAAGGTCAGGATCCTCATCAATGTGCAACGCAAAAAATTCATCAACAGACTGCAGAAATTTCTTGATTTCAAGATCGTTTTCGAATACTTTCCAATGCTTGACATTGTTTGGTACAGCTGGCCTATATTTTATTTCAACATCATATTTGGTCTTAGGCGGTAGAGCTATCCTGAACAGACTAGCTAAAACAACAAAGGAATTGGCCAAAGCAATTTTCTTTCTTGGAATAAAAGAGATGTTGAAAGCTGAGAAGAAATTATCAATCAGGGCCCATACCTCATTTCTGTAACTTCTGAGCCGATGATGCTTGGCCCAATAAGCATTTCTGACTTGCTGAATAATCAACTCAGCATCTCCAAACACTGCTATCTCCTCTATTCCCATTTATTTTGCAACCCTTAAACCCAGAACCAGAGCTTCATATTCTGCCACATTGTTGGTAGTTTCAAATTCCAGCTTGTATGACAGGGATATGGTTTCCTGACAAGGTGACACAAAAACCACTCCAGCGCCAATGCCTACGCTCGAAGAAGCTCCATCAAAGAACATCTTCCAAATAGAGGTGGTTGGAGGGGGTATCTCATGATTAAAAATGGGCTACCTTCTGATTTGAAAAGGGGCTTCGGGAGCATTCTTGAGCTGCAACAAACTAGATCCCAAATCAATGTCTAGTGCAAAGATAGGGTGATTGGTGGGGTTTGCCTCATCACTAACAATGTAGGCCAGCTGGCCTTCTCTGTACAAACTCTTGTGTTTGCCTCCAAAGAATGGAATGGTAGCATATGTGAGATCCATATTTAATGTTCCTCCAAGCTTTTTAATCCAAGATCTTGACAACAACATGCCGAACTTGGGAGGAACATCGGCTACTACAACGTCCATGACCACACTTTTCATTGGTAGCTAAAATAAAGAGACCACCAAGTCTTTGATGACTCCGAGGCATTGCACCCTCCTTGAATCAAAAGAGTACAAATCATGGTAAGCCATTGTCACCTCCAGTCCCAGTTATTCCATGACTATTTTGGGCATAAGGTTGTGGGAAGCTCTCGAATCCATGAGGCAATTATGCAACACTTTATCATGTATGTTCAAGGATGTGTAGAAGGGAGGGGATGAATCATCTCTATCTTCTACCATGGGACCTAGGAAGACTGATGGCTTTTCATATTGAAGATTTATTGAGTCTGTGGAAGGCTGGGGGGACTCGGATTGTAGCATCTTGGAGAGGGACCTTTTGAAATCTTCATTTTTAACTAGCTCTGAGAGGGGTACGAGAATTCTAATCTTTTGAATTTCATGCTCAAAACTCAAGGAGGAAAGAGGCTTAGGAGCTTCCCTTACCTCAGAGACAGGTTCTTTGGTTGTTGGCGAGGTATTTTGAGTTTTCTTTTCTTTAGTAGTGATTGCTGCATCTTTAGCAGGCCCTTCCGCTATGAGGGGTTGATCGTGGCTATCAAAACTCCCGTCTTTTTTCTTTGACCTGAGATGGTATCTGTTAGGAGTATTGTTGGCCTTTTCCCCTTTACCCAACTCATTGATTTGAGTGGTGATAAGGGATTCTTGATATGCAGATTGAGTTAAATGGGGAAAAGGGGAAGTGTCCTCAATGTAGTGAATCTCAGGGTCGAGCTCATCCATCTCCTCCCCTTCCTTATGAGCGTCTAGGTTATTCTGGAGAGGGGTCTGAATTCTCTGATCGTCTCTGTCTTTGCCCCTTTGTTCCCTTGGAAAAGATTGTGGCACATTATTACCAGGCCTCCTGAAACCTCTATTATCAGTATTATGGGGATTTCTGTATGCGGGCTTCCCCTCTAACTCCCACCTTTCCATTCTAGCCAAAAGCGACTTTAGCATTTTAGTTACCTCATCCATCTGAAAGGGAAAGGGAGAGGAATTGGATGAGGAGGCTTCGGGTCTCTTCTTGGGTATGTCTTTATCAGCTTTGTTCCTGAGTCGGTCAACAACCAATATATTAGATTCTACTTCCATGGTTGCATCCTGCATGTGAGCCAGAGTAGTGGCTCTCCTTTCCCTCAATAGAAGGCAGAAGTTGGGATCAAAAGTGCTAGCATATGTGATCTTAGCAGAGGCTTCTGAGGGATTTATCTCAGTGGGGATTTTATTATTCATTTGATTGAATCTATTGGAGAAGTCAGAGACAGACTCTCCTTCCTTTCTCTTCAAAGACCCAAACTCTGTCATGTAATACATGAAGTCTTTTTTGTCTCCCCATTGTCTCAAAAAGGAATTATCCAAAGCATCAATACCATCGATAGATCGAGAAGGCAGGGCCCTAAACCACTTTCTAGCCTCGCCTTCAAGGCTATGGACGAAAATCCTCATCCATACGTCTGCATGCATGATAACATGATCATCTGTGAAGCTATAAAAGGCTTCAAGGTGTTCTTCTGCAGTTATGTTCCCTTCGCATGTAAACTTGGGCAACTGCTTAAGGTAGCCATCTGTTGGGAGGGCATTGAGAGGTTGAGGTAATAAAAGGGGAGCATATCTAGCAGCTATTATAGCCTCCATTCTGGTCATGGGGGGATTTGGTCCTGCCATAGGGATATTAGGTGGAGGAGAACTCGAAGGGGAAGGAGCTCAAACATGGAATATTGGGAATGCTCTACCAGGTGGAAGGGGAAACAATGGGGGATTCAGAGAGAAGGCTAAGGGGCTTGAGTTAGCAGACACTTCTCTCTCTGCAGTAGCAGCAATAGTAACAAGAGGAGGGGTGGTGAAATCTTTTGCGGTCCAGGGTCTACGCTAAGGTACAACTTCAGGGGAGAGGGGAGTGACAAGGATTTATGCCACCAATCCCAGACCAGGAGGGGAAAACTTAGCAGGAGCACTCCTGAAATTTAGGAAACAGGAAACTTCAGAAATAGGTCTGCTAGGAAGCTGAGAAGAAGGAAATGGAGTTTCTACGGAAGGAGATGGAGAATTACCTGGTTCAACGGTGGAAGTTTCTCCTTGAGAGGCCTTCCCTTTTCTGATAATCACCTCCGGGTCAGCTTCAGGCGTAGCTAGAGGCATTTGTGGATGGGACTGCATGTGTCTACCTCTGGAAGCCACAATTAACACAGTAGGTTCACCCCATTGGAGTTGTCACAATGGAGTTTCTAGGTGCACAGTAGCAATCTTCAAGGGCTCTGATGTCTGATGCACCTTCAGAATCAGAGGCTCAATGTCATTCTACCCCAGAGAAAATTTTCAACTTCGTCCCCGGCAACGGCGCCGAAAATGTTAGCGTCGGAAGTCACTCCTAGATTGCAGCAGGAGCAGAGCCCGACACCCATAAGTTTATGTCACGATTTGTTAAAGGGGGCGATCGAATGGAAGTAAAATCAGGACAATATCGCTCACTCATAAAACTGGGTTGGAACAACAAGGACATGCAAGGTCTTGATCTAACTTAAGCCAATAAATTTGCATACTGGTGAGTAAGTGAAAGAAAAGAAGGGGAAAAGTCTCAGATATGAGATCCTCTCAGACTAGAGAAACTTCAAAGTAAACCTCAAATGTTGCAGAACTAATACAATCAAACATACATTATATAGTTACAACAACACCCGACTGGATCATCCATACCTAGGCTTCAGATTAAGAGGAACAAGGAAAAGAGGAGGTTGGCTGCCATTAAACATGAAATCTCAAAATATCATTGTATAACCAGAGAACCAGAGGATTTGTTAAAGACTTACAGTTGGGAGCTTAGCTCTATCATCCATCATTACAAAATGGAAAAATTGCCTACATATACTCAAAGCCAATCACAACAGCAAAATCAAGGCTTAACATTAAAAACATTACGTCTGCATGTTCATTAGAAGACTGCACCTGCAGTCTCTAGATGGTCGTGTGCTTAAACCAGACACAATCGGAATCCTGGCACCTGCAAAAGAATTGACCTGTCTCAAGTCCCTTTCTGGGCTTTCCATTTATGGTGGAGACGATGTCTAACCACCACCAACCACCTCAATAACTACTTCCTTGGGATGGAGAACAACCCTGGTCAACTCTTCACTCAGACAACATGGCAACCTTTCTTTGAATACTGCTCCTTGATCAACGATCCATATTCTTTCGGGCATTCTCCCATTGGGAGCTCTGGCTTCTTTTCTTTTGAAATCCCTGTGTTAGCGTCAGAAGTCACTCCTAGATTGCTTGCAGGAGCAGAGCCCAACGCCCATCAGTTTTATGTCACGGTTTGTTTAATGGGGTGATCATATGGGTAAAGACTCAAGAAAATATAGCTTTAACTCGAGAAACTAGGCCTGGTATGTAGAAAGCAAGGGAGGTCTTGATCCAACTTCTGTCAATAAATTGATTAAAGGGTGGTAGAAGGAAGACTTGTGAGAAGGGCGAGCAAGACTGCCTCGGGCGACAGGCCTTCGAAAGCTTGAGGATGAAAAAATCGGAAGCCAAGATCCTCTTGGTCCAGAGCTTCAAGGAGTTGAGGGGTGACTCGACTGAATCCTTCAATTCCAAGTCGTTTCAGCGCTGAGAAAATCACAAGAACCGATTAGAAACAATGCAACTATTACAGTGATCCAACCTACATCATCCTATAATATCTACAACTCTACTGGATCCTCCAATTCTGAGTTGTTCTAACACAGTAAACAAAGAGATGGAAGGGAAGATGACATCCATAAACTAAGAAATCTCAAATGCCTTATACATTAACCATAGCGACCAACGCTTCATCAAAACTTTACAATCGGGAGCTTTGCTCAACCATCGATAGATTACAAAATACAAATACTGAGTCTATATACTCAGGAAAATCACCTAACAGAGGTGTCCTTGGTCATCCAAGGCTCGGTGTCCCTTCAACCAAATTCGAACGGGCTTTCTCTGTTAGACGCCACCTTAACTGCGCATGGCTCTTGCAAGGGGAGTAGCTGAGCCAGTAAATGCTAATTTAGCGTGTGCAGACCTCCTCTAGCTAGTCGAGGACTCGGCATGGCTTCTTTGAAGAACTGGGTACACAAGACCCTCTCGAGCAGACCGCTTGCCAGACCTTCCATACCTTACACTTAATGCATGAGGAGAGGTTTCACCCACCCCTTCTCGCCTTTATTTACTCCAAGCGAAGGCCGGGAGCGGGATCGTATCAGATGGTACCTGGAGATCGAGATGATCCTTTCAATGACTGGACTCGGCGCCTTTGGCCTCTTTCAGCACAGTTCCTTTCTTTCCCAAGTGACCATGGGCTGTGACTCGTGCTTATTCTCAAAGCGCTTTTAGCGTTCATGAACGGAAGGAGTTAATCCTTGCTACTTGAAATCGCGATGAGTGAAACGCCGAGACAGCTTAATCTGGCGCCACGCGCCCCTCTGGATTTGACGGTTCTGAACTCTCCCGACAATGCTGTGGGCCCCAGGTCCTGGACGCTCTCGTCATTTCGCGCATCGGGGAATGATGGAGCTGTTTCTTGCGTTTCGAAGTTGCGATGGGCGAAAAGGCGAGGAGCCTAATCGCGCGCACCAGGTGTCTCTTGTGGATGAACGACTGAGGCTGCTTCACGATACTGCGGGCCCGACTCTGGGCGCCTTCGACGGTTTTCGGGTTCGGGGTTTCGAGATGTAGAACACCATGAAACTCTCGCCCCTCGAACTCGCGACTGCCGAAAAGCTGACGTGACTGGATCTCGCGCCACGTGTCGTTTGGATGGGCGGCTGCTATTCTTCCCTGCATACAATATGGGTGCGATCTATTGTGTTAACTTCGACGCAACTTCTCTATTCACGATTTCCCGCCAATCGTTGATCTGCTCACATGGATGGATCCGGACCGTTGACACTATAATTTTTCCCGCTCGCTTGATTTTAAGTCCGAAAAGGACTTATTCTGTGTGCTGCACTTAGCGCTCATCGCGCCACTTGCAGACCTGATCGCTCTTGTGCTTCGGACGAGAAATGTTACTAACATTAGGCTCCATGGGGGATAAAGTTGTCCCTGTGTTGCTGTAAGGACTCATTTTGCAGTTCTAGTGCCTTGTTGTTGGGCTATGGAGTCACTTACTAAGCCGAAACAATAAAAGTAAAAACAAAGAACAAAAAGGACAATATTTACAAAACATATGAGCCACTGAAGGCTAAGAAAAAACATTTTTTAAGAAAATGCCCATTTACTGGGCCGCTGAAAACTTCTTCACCCTCCAAATCCTGCAACCTGTAAGTGTTATTTGAGAAAACTTCAGAGATTTTGAAGGGGCCGATCCATAGGGCTTCAAATTTTCCGTGCTTGCCCTTGTCTTGTTTAGGAGCGTCCCATTTCAGCACCAGGTCTCCTATCCAAAATTCTTCCTTCTTGGCCCCCTTATTGAAAACCTGCTTGATCCTTTGCTGATGATCCTGAATTCTGTCTATTACCTGTTCTCTGGCCTGATGGACTTCTACTAGTTGATGAATCCTTCTGACCATGTCATTGGGCTCCTCTTGATAATCCTGGAAGAATTTCGCTACGGTAATGGCCACCTGAGAAGGGAAGACAGCTTCTGCTCCGTAAACTAACTGGAAAGGGGAGATGCCTATAGATCTGTTTGTAGTCACCCGATCGGCCCATAGAGCGAATTTAAGCTTTGAATTCCAAGCCTTTTTGTTGTCCTCCAATAATCTTTTGATGATCCTTATGAGACTTTTGTTGGAGGATTCTGCTAAACCATTGCCCTGGGATAGTACAGAGTGGAGTGAATCAGCTTGATTCCCAATCGCTCAAAGAACCTGACCAACGGTTCGGCCTTGAATGAGGTTGCATTATCCGTAACAATCTTTCTTGGGCAACCGAATCTTGTGATGAGGTCTTCCATGAATCCAATAATTACCTTGTGGGAAGCACTCCTGGTGGGGATAGCTTGAATCCACTTGGTAAAGAAGTCTGTGGCAGTCAGGATCCATCCGTGCTGCCCACTGGAAGTAGGGTGGATTTCTCCAATAAAATCTAGGCCCCATTGCTAGAAAGGTCCCGAAACAACTACAGGCTGTAAAGGCAGAGACTTGAGCTGTTGTTTTCCTGCAAATCTTTGACATTGGATACAGGCTCTAGCTCCTCTGTGGATGTCAACGAACAAGGTAGGCCAGTAGTACCCGGCTCTGAGAATTTTGTGGGTTGTGGCCTTCAAAAAATGGTGCCCTCCACATAGGCCACTGTGAAATTCAACCATGATCCTGTCGGCCTCTTGTGAACTCATGCATTTTAAAAGCACCCCCAGGGGGTCTTTCTAGTATAAAATTTGATCGATAAGGCAGTACCTGATTGCCTTGAGCTTCAGAGCTCTTGCTTTGTTCCTTTGAAGGCCGTCTGGAGGTTGCAACTCTTGCAGAAAGTATATGACATCCTTATACCAAGGACATCGAGCTAATGGGGGATCCTTTTGAGGGTCTCTTTCAGACGACCGACCCTGCCGAATTCCTGAGCATTCATTGATGAAATTTATCCCCAAAGCTTGGCAATTGGCTTCAGCCAACAACTTGTCTAAACCCTGACCTTTGATCAATTTGGTAGGCTTTATTTCCAGGTCGAATTCCAGAATCCTGGCTATCCACTTACTCCTTCTCCCGTCTATGTCAGGCTGGATAAGAATGTCTTTAACAATAGCTGAGGGGACATAAGCAATGATTTTTGACTGCAGGACATAGACTCTAAATGCCTTGAGAGCCTTTACTAGGGCATAGGCCTGCTTTTCCATAGTGTCATACCCGACTTCGACATCCCTCAATGCTTGACTGAAGTAGGCGATAGGCTTCTCAAGTCCACCCTTGTTTGTCTGTAACAAAACAACAACCACCGTGTCAAGTGAGGCAAAGAAGAAAATAAGGAAATCCTTTGAGTAGTCAGGGCTAATAAGCACAGGGGCTTCTGTCAGGGCCTTCTTTATTTTCTCAAAGGAATGTCGCGATTCATAAGTCCACCTTACTTCATTTTCTTTCCTCAACATGGCTGTTATAAGTTTTACCTCCTCAGCAAAGTTAGGCACAAACCTCCTCAGAAAATTAATCTTACCAAGGAAGGATTGGACCTCCTTCTTGGACCTCGGGATTGATAAGGCTTGTATTGCCTCCACTCTGCTAGGGTC